>DWLR01005969.1:0-10464 GCA_018246295.1 Papilio alexanor hazarajatica
CGGTATTTCACTTTCAGCAAAATTTCCTTGTCCTTTGCGTCGAGTTAAACTCCGCCTCCTTTTTACAAATAACCAATTAGGGTTATGTCGATGTTTTGGTAAAATAAAATAAAACATGTGGCGTACCTGCACTGTACCACTGACTGTTGTTATCAACACTGTCTTTGTTTTCCGCTCTGGAAGTTGTACGACCTCTGCTATTCAGAGGTATTCATTATTTCTGAATACTCTATTGTTAAAACATTGACCGATCTTTTTACGTTCAAACACATTCAAAAGTGGCATCCTATTGGTTTCTGCGTCAACGTATCAAGGAGTGCGAAACGTTCAAACGATTGTCTTTTTTAAAGTGGAATACCGCGAAGGAACCCGACTGTACATACCTACGAACATACATAATTATTGCCCTCCTGTCAGTCGGGCAAAAAGAAAACAATATTTATATCAAAAATGGGAACTTGTTTTTATCTATAATAAATGCACCTAAATTATTATTTGTATGATCTAGACTTTAACATATAACTATCATGCTAAGACAAAATCATAAAATTTACGCCAAGTTCATGTCTCATATAAAAATAAACGTTATCATAATAAGATAAAAACGATTCACTTCAAATTTCATGGCCCAATAAATTTTAGTGCTAATAAAATTATGAAACTCTCAGGATGATAAGGGGAATTCCATATGACTACTTTCGATGAGTACCCCGGTTTCAACCTTTTGATTAATGCTATCTATAAATTTATTTTTTAAAGTCATCAAGCTGAAAGAAGTTTTACTTAGTTTACATTACAGTGTAAAAGCAAGTTTACACTTTCACATGATAAACTTTAGTGGAAGCTTAAAGGATTTTACTGTAAATTGCGCTACATTAAATGCTCAATGAAATAAAAAGGACGGCACCGGAAAATATGCAACGCTGCACGAATGGCGCCAGCCTGTCGCTAATTACACTTCAGTTTTTACAGCCAAGGCTTAATTAAATTCCTAATGACTTATTACTTTAAAAAAAATTATATTCATTTTTTAAACTTTCTAAAGATACACGTTTTAATGAGCTCTTTTATTTTGCGATAAAATGAAATAACAAAACATATCAAATAAAAGAGTAATTAGACTAGTCACGTAAACCAATGAGTACCAGGAGAAGAAAATACCACGTCTACCGTATTACATTACTTAGATCTTAGTACAGTACATTACTTAGATATTAGTCACAACCTGGTCAAAAAGCTTATTAGCGACCTAATAATACTCAATCTTAAAAAAATACGGTGAAATTTGCAAGTTCTAGTACGTAAGTACTCGAGCTTGTGTTTTGCGTGTAAAGACAAGGGTTGTCCAAGTATGTATATGAGCGAAAACAGAACAAATATCATTGAGCTAAAGGTGCAAGAAAGAGATAATATTACTCTATATTATATTAAACACCTAATTAACCTTTAAAATATAATAATTAAATGAGAATATTTTAAAAAGATTATTAATCAGTTTTCATGTAAAAATTATAAGTTAACGTGATTTTATATCGATAATTTGAAATTAGATATTTTCTATCACAATTATCGATAGTATCGATAATTACAACACTATCAAGGAATAAGTTATTAATTGGAAAAAAAAAGTTTATTCAGGAATCGATTAACTCACCGAACGAACGTCAATACGAATTCATGCGTATTTAATGCAATATTAATATGATAAATATAACATTTACACAATAAGAATTTCATGAAATAAATGTATGTATAATGTATGAAGTCACATATTTTTAAAACTTAAACCATTAACATAAATTTACTTTAAGAACTCACTCACCATTGACCGTTTCTGTATCACATATTACGATACTTCATAAATTACATTTTTATTTAAAATGTTTATTTGAAAGCTTTTTAAATAGTCCAAATAATACCACCGATTTGCATGCAAGCGGAAAATTCAGACAAAAGGCTATATGCTATAGATTGCAAAAGCATTTCCATATTTCAGAGTAAGAGGCTATCTAAAAGCATTTGTTTTATCTCAATGCATTCCATTTATTGAGAATCTATTTTCCAAGCACGCTTGCGTCGCTGTTACTTACCATTATATGTGGAACGTATGACAATATATTGCTGGATGCAATGCATTGCATGCAATATTTGTGGTATAAAAAGTTATTATAGACTGATCGTGTCCAATGATTTTTGCGCCACCAACATGAGGATAATGTTTTTCTCGGTTATATGTGTATATTTGTATGCACCTGTACATATGTATGTTCGTTCCATTGTGACCCCCTGAAGCCTAAATGGCTGGAAGTGAACTGAATTACTGATTTACAATATCTATTGGTAATTTTAGTAAGTAATTTTCTGTTTTTAAGATAGTTATGTTCAAAAACTCATTTGTAGAATTTATGATAAGCAAAAGAAAATTATTATACGAGACCTAAGAAACATCGGTGTCAAGAGGGAAACCAAAAAGCTCAAAGTAGACCGGCATGGAGAAAGTTACTGGACCAGGCCCAGGCCCACCCGTGGCTGTAGAGCCTCAGATGAAAAGAAAATTATTGGAACTCAACAATGTAAACTTATATGGGTACCATACCCATAGAGTTTGTTTTTTCATTTCTATGGCAAACGGAAGGAAAGACTTTTACGCCGGTATTTTGAATGTGATGTTATTATACTTCACTGATTTATTCATGCATCAGAAAGTACTACTTGTGTCTCTACTACAAGCCTGTATTTGAACAAAAGTATATGTTATGTTCACGCTAAGCGCGACTAATTAAGTGAAATGGTCTAAACGTCCACAAACGACACTCCACTATGCTGACACAGATATTGAAACTTAAACTTTTGAGTTAAGTTATACAAGTATCCAAGCTAAGCGAAAATTTTACAATTTAATTTATTTTGAAAATATATCAATAATATTAAAGTTTTAAAAGATATCTCTCTTAAATGTTTTAGTTCAAAATTAAATTAAAAAATGAAGAGAGCTCGGAATTATGCATAGTAAGCAATTGTAAAAATGGTTCTTTTTAAAACTTTGCATTCGAAATGAGTGCGCGGGTCGCTTGATGGCCAGGTCTATGAATATTTAAAGGAATTAACGGTTACCTATCCACATTTAAATAGAACATAAAAATCTTTCAGGCTTTTGCGGCATGAATAATATTTTAACTTGTTTTATTTTTGTCACAAAATGATTTATAGAATACTAAAAGAAAATGTGTTTTAATTCTATTTAACAGCAAAAGTTTTTCTATTTATTACGTTTTCATGTCTTAACGAATCAATCAATCGCTACAGTCTCTTTAAAAGTAAATTATGCACACATTAATATACTGTAAACTTACAATAAGATGATTTATTATTATTAATACTATATCGCTAGGAGAATCACAACAAGTTCCTTGTGTATAAACACAATCTATATTTTAAGTAATAATGTATTTATGAAATGAAAGCCCTAAATGTTCCGGACCTATAAGCCCTAAAAGCTCGAACTTATCAAGCTTTACCGGCCGTCGAGTCAAAGGGATCGGATAAAGGGACTGTTATCGTAACTTGTCATTACCTCCCGTGAATCAATGCAAAAGCGACCAAAACACAAAGGAAACTGCGACGAAAGGAGAATACGACAGGAGAACTATAAAGGTTAAAATAATTCAAAGAGGCTAGATTGAGATTAGGTTTAGAGAGGAGACGGCGAGTATACTTTCCAGTTAATGTTATAGTAATATCGGAGACTAGGAAACTTCCACATTGACCAAATCCATTGTTAACTTCTAAGAGAATAAAATACAAAATAAAAGTGTAGCAGGGGATGAAAAGAGGTTTTATATATACATACAATCAAAAGACGAAAAGACAAAAAATACAAATACATAAATACTGAGACATCAGAATACTATCCTAGTAGCAGTAGCACATTTTTGCAACAGTTGATGTTTCCTGTTAACGTTCAAAAATTTATGATTTAACTTTGGAAAAGTAAACTAGTATATGTTTGCAAAATTTATTGCATAGGAACTGTTTTGACTGGTCTACTAGATTATAAAATATTAGTAATTGTATTACTAATATCTCATATAATTACCAATAACTACTATTAGAAAATATTTTATTTATATTAGACATTAGACATGCACACAAATAACATTTGTGTGCATGATTATGTCTATCTTATGTCTGGGTGTAATTATCTATATATTTATGTATTTACAAAAGAAAAGTATTAATATATGTAGAATATCAGTTATCTGGTTTCCATAGCACAAGCTCTGCTTAGTTTGGATCAGATGGCCATGTTTGAATAATGTCCTAGAATTTTATTATTATTTTATAGTATTATTTAGTCTATTTCACTACGCTACATATTTGAAAATACATTACTTATAAGAAATCAACCAAATTATCGGGCAAAAAACATTCCAGTTCCCCAAATAAACTCAATTAAGTCATTAAGATTTTACTTAATTTAGATACAAAGGAATGAAATCCGTAAAAATATTTTCATGTGTGAATTAAGTGAATTTCATAGAAATAAATTTATTCGCGTGTGAAAAGTTAACTCCATCTGTTTACATAGTACTTCCGGCGAGCAATTTGTAATTTAGCAGAATAGTGACAAAATAAAAGGTATCGTGCATCCGAAATGGAACTGATTGCAAGCGTGCCATGTAAAATGTCGGGCCGGTATTTTCGCTCAGATTCCTCTGGTTTAGTTTAATCCTTTTCACAAAATATTTCTACACATTTTAATGTGGTTTAACTGTCGGATAAAATTACTTAATTGTATTTAGCCCTATATATAAGGAACTATAGTTTCAAATTCTTCAAATGTTTGTATATTCGTCTTTAAAAATCACCCCTGAAAGGGAAAGCTATGTAAGATTGTTCTCAAGAAAATATTCATGTAAAAATCAAAAAGAAATATACTAAAAATAGTCGACGTAATCGTAGATGTTTTGACGTAATGCCGAGAATGGTTCTCAAATAAAAACAATCGTATTTTAAATAGAACTTATTATATTGATAAAAATTACTAAACAATATAATCAAAGCGACCTCTACCGATTTCACAACGTAAAATTTGTATAACGGTGCCACTCCTGACAGTAGTCAGTTAAAGCTAATATTAGCGGAGCTTTGGGCATTACATAACGAAGTTAATTGAACCAAAGTAACTGGTGCTGTTTAATTTGTAAAACGATCATTAATTGAATAGTCACTGATATTATTTAACGACCCTTGAGATACAGAAAATGTTTCTAATGTATTCTTTAACCTACGTGTACCTATCGGGTTGACATGGCCCAGGATAATGCGAGTAGCCCAAGATAGAGTGAGATGGCGACGCACTGTGGACGCCCACTGCCCCAGTGTCAGGGAATTAGGTCAAAAATAGTAATATGTACTATTTATAGCCTAAGTCATAACCTAGGCTATAAATTATTTTAACTTATCGAGTGAATATGCGGCAAGTTGCTATTAGATTATATAAAGCGTAGTAGAATTACTTGGATTTACTCTGTACCATAGTGTAAATTACACGTAATCGCGTAGCTAATGGTAGCCCGTAGCACGCGTAGCATTTTAGATACCGCTACGAATGATACAAAAATTTACGAATTTCACTTATTTCGTATCTGAGATTATGAATAGCATTAAGTCAGAAAAACAAATATTATTAAAGTAACCTCTGTATATTAAGGGTAGACAACGCATTTGCAACTCACAAATGCTTGTTGCAGATCTCTATAGGTAGCAATCACTTAGATGACCACTTGCTTGTTTGCCACATTCAGGTATAGAAAAAAACTGTTTGAGAGTAGACTACATATAAATGAATTACTTGATAAAATGTTCAAAAAGTTTTTACAAAAACAAATTAACATGTTTTCACAAATGGGACTTAATTTAAATCGTTTCTACGAGTATAAAACCATTAAAAAGCCTTTTTGATTTAAAATTGTTCAATTCGTAAATAGAAATTTGAAATTTAAGTTTTACTAACACAAGAACTCAAAGTCTCATTACGAAATAAGGAAAAAAAATAACGGTCCTCATTACGAATGAGCTATGCGTCAATTAAACCTAAAATACAGTCCGCAGAGACAATGAATCCTTGCGCTCGTTTCCCGTTCCACCTCCCGTCTTTCTTCACTCGCCGCCACAAACGCTTACCTCCGCAATCTCATTACAGAATTCTATATAACTCATTCCGTCGTAGATACGAAATTTTTGCTTTCACGATCGTTAACAACACTGCAAATTAAAATGGCGGAAAAATCCATAAAAAATGAAAAACTTTTATATAAAAAAAAAATTATAATAATCTCGAATTTGAATTGATCTTATATCTTCGTTTTTGTTGCGTACAGCAAAGGATAAAAAAAAGTACTAGCGTCAGTTTCCGAACTATAATGAAAGACACCTTCAAGAGTGAGAAGGCCAATGCAAAGCGCTGCTAAAGATACGCACTATCTTTCTTATCTCTTGTCCCTTTTTATAATCATATTATTACGTTTAAGCGCATTTCTAATAACTTTCTAAGTAGCTAGCGTGATAAAGAATAATTGACTAGTGTATTTGAAAATATTTGGCCGTGATTTATCTTATAAAAACTTGCAAATTCGCCGTTAGCATTAGCTCTTCATGAATATCACGTTTATGTTACCAAACATATCTCAACTTATTATCTTGCATTTGTAAATACATAAAGATTACAGAGATGAACTCTAAAGGTAATTAATTAGTATAAGTTTATACGCACAATAAATACCTTGAGAAATATTCAGTATTGAATAATTGACCGAATGACAGGACATGATTGTTTTTCGCGGAAGTTTATGTACATATATATACGTATATATGTCCATTCTATTACAACTATCTGTAGCCTAAACGGTTTAATGAATTTGAAGTGTGTCATTAGGTCATTTGAGCTCACTGTTTTTTCTTTAATTAACTACTGATTACTAGATACCCTTATCCCTCATCGGTAGAAGCCAAGAAATATCATTGTTTCGTTTAAATTTAAAAATTAGCAACATTTTCCAGTTCGTTAATAGCTGGAATGACAAATAATTTGAATACGTTATAGTAAAACCAAAATTTAGTTTATTAAAAGTACTTACACTTTGTCAATAGTTATATTTCACACGATATCGCGATAATAGAAAATGCGGTATGTTAGTGCCTTTGGATATAATAACATCTAATTTATTGCCCTATACATTTATACTATATATAACAAAGTTCGGTTATTTTCGTGTTGCCGGATTTAATGCGTATTCTCCAGCTATTTAAATTGTGTTCGAACATTGCAACCACTTTTAACACATGTTGGTATTAAAAAACGCAAATATTTTACAGGTCAAATTATGTCTGGCTTATAGCGATCGATAATTATCCCTCTTTAAGAATTATTATGAATACTATATATTGAAATATACCCATTATATCATTAAATAAAAGCTTAATATTATTATATTTTCAACCATGATTGTGTTTAAGATTAGAAAGCCGTACATTAAATGAATGTTTATCGTATTTACAATTTAGACTAACACCGTAGGCCTCTGTCATAATTGCAACACTGTTCAATTCCTGGCCAGTAGCCAAGTACCTCGTTAATCCTACGGGATAGGTTTTGGCTTTGCCCCAAGAATCAAGAAAGCCGAGTTCTTATTCCGATTGCTTAACAAAGGTTATTGCAACTATTGCTCGACAAATGTTTTGATCAAACGTTCATCTTAAAAACACAACAAAATAAAACATCCCTAATCACCGAAAAATTGTCGTGTAAATTACCATAAGTGTACTCGTTAAATGCATTTCTGCTTCGGCAATTTTTTTTTAAGTTTTACATAGGAACTGATATTGTTAAAAAAATTATGGGAATTTATGATTAAAATATACTAAATTATATATTCATATATTCTTATAAACTGCAACAAAAACCTTAGTGTTTGCATAGATTTAAAATTGTGTACATTTTGATAATTATGAAATTTGACAGAATTTTAATATCAAATCTTATCAAGCAGTAATTCTAAGATCAAGTTCTTTTGTAAAAAGCACATTATAAAATATCTTTCACTGTTAACAGCCATGGCAATTATTATGCAGTATTAAAGTTGGTTCTGTAAAGTAATTCCATCGGGAAGTGCAGGTTCAAATTATACAACGAAACCAGATGGCACTTGGAGCAGCCATTCTAAAGTAAGCAGTCCAAGTTAGCGCAGCTTTACCGGTCGCCGCCGGGAATTGGAAGGAATTGGAATTAGATGCTCCACTTTAACCCGAGTTTGGCTCCAAATTTTAGAAAAAATTAATCATTATTTTACAAATATTGATACCAGCACATTTTTCGCTTCATTAGAAATTTACGTTACATACATTCGACACAAATCACCAATAGCCTAATGGTTTAGGGTACGGATTACGGACTACTGGTCGTGGGTTGGAATTCCGGTTGCCATTCGACTATTGTGGCTTCCTATATCCTAACACAAGCATTTAAGTTTAATTAGAATGCTAAAGAAAATTACGATTCTATCGTACTTTTATTATAACAAAAAATATATATACCGTAATGAAAATATTATAGTCATACAAATGAACGAACCCTGATACATACTCTGAGAGAGAAGGGTCTTTTATCTCGGATAGACATTGTGATATCTGTGTTTATAATGAAATAATCTTAGAAATATGGACGAACAATAGCAAACGAATCGGTTCCACGAGAAAAACAAACTGAATTTCAGAATATTGTTACGCTATTGTTTCCTTGCTACACACATGTTATGATGCGTTTGCATATAAAATCAATAATATAACTATATTGTATTTATTAATAAAGCATAGTTAAACTTTACTAACCACTGCAATTAATTAAATGGTTAATAATATACCAAATATTCGAAACAAACTTACGATACGAAACGATAAGATATTTTATGTTTATATTTTCTATCCAAATTAATTGTCACTTAAAAGATTTTTGAAACATCAGCAGATGAATACGTTTTTATGGTGATCTTCTTATATCTTTTCATTAAAAAAAACTCATATTTCATATTGTCCTTAAAGATTAACAATATCTATCTCTAACAATCTTTTCTCCAGCTTTTTTTCTAAGCTGTCGGTAGCGGGATTATCTGGAGAGAATAAAATAAAGAAATGTTAATCATCAATCTTCCCTTAAACGTTCCTCTGAGTCGAGTTTAGTCTCCTTATCCTTCATAGAAAATAATATAATGCGCATATTGAACTCTTATTTTGCATATGTGTTAAAAGATAAATAAAGATAACATTGGTATTTGTTGCTCTCAGCATCTTTTACTTTACTCAGTAAAACTGTGTCGTATTCAGTAAAAAATAATAACTAAACTACATGAAAAATACATTTTTCTTTAATTTGATCGCTTATTAATACCATTAAATGTACGCTTTGTATAAACTCAGTCATACAAAAAATAAGCCACTTTTTATTTTTATTGCAAGAACATTGTAATGAAATTTTAATGAAATTGGAAAATATTTTAGTGAAAAAACAGTCAAGCGCTCTGGTATCAAGAAATCCAAAACCGGGTACACTCATATATTTTACCAAAACCGGGTATAAGTCGAGTTCTTCAAAACAGCATCAATCGCACTCGCCCAGTTCGTCTTTTATAAAATTATTTAAAACTTATAAAAATACTCTTACCATTTTACGATATACTCTATCTCAGAAATATAAAATTAGCAAATTGAAAGACGAATGCAGACGTAAATTAAAAGTGTAAACGTAGAGCTTACATACTCAGTTCTAGTTTTCTTTTTCTTTTAAATTAAAACAACAAAAAAAGATTCTTTGTGGCACATTCAAAATAAAATATTTTAAAAACGTTTTCCATGAAACTTTTTAGCGTACACCATAAATACAAATGCCTTTGTACATTGTTTTACGAGTGAGTGGCGACTGTAATTGGCGAGTCGGACCAACAAAATTTACAGTTCTCCGTCGCAGATAGTACTTAAAATACTTATTATATCTCTATATATATCTGAACGGGATCCAATGATTACTTGGTGACTCCGATCAAGCTATAATCTGACGATGATTCCATTCCTTTACATTGCGTTTATTGAATTTTGTGCAAAAGATTGTTATTCATTTGGTCTAAGTTTGAGTTATTATAAATCGTAAATATAAACTAGATGCTCGAACATACATAACAATTGATATATATACAGCGACAGATTCACCGCACCGGATAACATCTGGTGCGACAATTAGTTCGACGTTCAATCCACTAGTCGAATGTACCGCCACAAGCACTACATCATACCAAACTTTACGACGCACAACTGAATTAAATATTTGACTTTATTTCCTGCGTGTTACCTAATTTCAATATTTTTTTTACCATTGCAACTACGCTTAAATGCTTGTGCTAGGATATGGGAAGC
>DWLR01005970.1:0-10464 GCA_018246295.1 Papilio alexanor hazarajatica
TACTACACATTGGTGAAAACCGCATCCAAATCGGTTAAGCCGTTTCTGAGATTAGCGCGAACAATGTAACAAACAGATAAACAGACAAATAGACAAAAAATTAAAAAAATGTTGTTCTGGGTTTTATAGCATTGGTAAATACCTTTTTTGCTAATTTATTTTCCATATACGGACACCGATCAGTTACGATTTTATTATATGTATAGATATAGATATACATGTGTTTGTGCTGTAATATTGGCCATCGCTTTGGTCTATATAATAAATTTAACAGCGTAGTTAAGAACGTTTTATAAACATAACTAACCTTAATTTCATAGTTGTAAAATTGGTATTCAACATCATGAGTCGAAGGTCTCTCGTGCCCAAATGATGGAAATGTTTGTCGTAAATGTCACCTGCGATCGCCTAATCAACAGGCAAACTTTGCCTTGCTCAACATACTTACAACTTTAGATAGTATTGAGAAACATCATCAGTAAGTAATTAAGGGAAATCTATTTTGTTAAAAGTATTTGCCTTGGATTTTACATTGACCAAAGCAAATTTTTGATAGAATAAATATTAGTTTTCTTGTCATTACTATTCTACTGTATTCGATTCGCTTAGTAAATTTATTGCTTTGATATATTTATAGATAGTGTTATAATTACCCACAAAATTGCAAATACATTTTAAGCTTAATAAGCTTAAAAATAAAAGAGATTGAACTCGTCCTGGGAATCAACTAGAACTGGCAAGACAAGATATTGGTTGATTTTTTCAAAAACATGATATAAATATTGGATTTACATGACAATCGAACTGAACATGCGGCGACTGAATTTCTTTTACTGTACGGCGAAAAAACAAAAACACACCTGGCGTAACTACGAAGTCTCGAATTCGAAGTCGAAATTTGTTATGCCTTAAAGAATTATAGATTAAGTGCACTAGAACCAAAATCCAAAAGCGTTATCGCAACCAAAATTTGGGTCATCCACGTGAGTAATATTTTGTATCTTTTTCATATAATTTATTTACTTCACCGACTTTTTTCTTACATTAAATTTTGATTGGATTTTTTTCGAACCAACCAAACGTTATACGTATATTTTTTTTATTCAAGAAGGTGGCAAACGAGCAAGCGGTCACCTAAGAGACCGCTACCCATAGACATTTGCAGTAAGCATTTGAGAGTTGCAGATACTTTGCCTAATTTTAATATATAGAGCAAGGGATAGACTGAAAAAAATGACATTTCCTTCTCATATTCATTGGAAAAGGGTGGAAAGGGGAAGAGGACTAGAATTAGACCTCCGTCACTTCAATCATCGTACGAAACGCAGAATACTTCTACTTCACGCTTGTCTTCTGTGAGGTCGTGGTATTTCACCGGTCGAGCGGGCCATTCGCGCGACAGTGTTGTTGTGCACTTTATCACTGAAAATAGTATTGTAAATTTGAAAACAGTAGCTTATCAGCTGAATTTATAAGACTCATCTAGTACCATTTTTATGTTTTATCTAGCATATAAGGCCTCTCACCAACTAGAGCGTCAGCGATGCTGCGCGCGCGTTCTCTGTTGGTTTCGACGTGTATAAGTATGGACTTGGCAATCATCAATTACGGCCGATTGTAACCGAGATCAAAGCGACCGAGCGCTCTTACGACTCCGACTTAAATTGTGATATATAACTATTCTACAGATTTGAGCCTTTCACAGTAACCTCGATGCGACGCATTTTTCTCTCTGGTTGATAATTGAATATTTGAATGTTAGTATGTTTTGACGGGTAAAATGATTTATTTTTATTTCTATTTTCAATGTGCGGACTGGACAATGTTGATTTCCTCGTTACAAACCCTTTACTTTAGTTAGATTTTCTGCAATAATACAAACTTTTTTTACGGTGTCTAATATTCGCGTAAATATATTTCTGTTCTTACAATGTTTAATATTCTCGTAAATATATTACTTTAAATACAATCTCTAATATTCGCAGAAATATAAGAGATAATTTTCTGATAGGGAAAGGATGGGAAAGGGAAATGATTTTGACGGAGAGGGGATGAAGGAAAGGGAAATATTCTTTTTCTGTTTATTTCATCATCTGTCTATTAAAGGCACGCAACGCATCTGAAACTTATTAGCTCGTTGCAGATGCCTATGGGTAGCTGTCACTTAACATTAGGTGACCTGCCCGATCGTTTGTCACTTTATTTCATAAAAAAAGAATAAGTACTCTGTAAATCTGTCTTGATGACACGTAACAACAACACAAACTTGAAAACGATATCGTTTACGAAAATGTATTAAATGGTGAATAATATATTGGTATAAATCAGTTTGATAATCGAAAACGATGAAATTCGAAGCTACGAATAAATTCTGATAAACTAGAACAGGTTACGAGCCATTATCATCGCGTCTACTCATTTTGGGTGTGTTATTGCAAAGGGCTTGTAGATAAAGGCCCTAAGATTTCTTGTCATAAGACAATCAAGAAATGGGGTTAGCGGATATAAATTCGTTGTTAGTCGCACGAAGTACCAAGAAACAAAAGCTACATGAACGGATCGTGAGGCACCAAGCTGATTTGATATATTCCTCGCTGTAAATCGTGCGCTGACTGTACATATTGATTTATTATCTGTCGATGCAGCCACGTTGTTGTAAAACGTACACTCCTCACTCGAGCCGGTGATAAATATAACAGTTTTAAGCGAATAAAATTAAATATCTGTGTTAAATTGATTAGTTTAATTGTGCTAATGACAGCCAGTGAATTCTTATTTTTATTCCCGTGCTCCTGCAATGATATACATGATTGATTTTATGTCTTTACTAATAGACGTATCATTTAAAATTGAGATTTTAGATTTATGCATATTAGTTATAAAATTGTATTCCATTCTTTTTTGATCGAGTTAGTTGTGGGCTTTATTTTAAGCTATATTAATACAATAAGAGACAATAAAAATTATTCTCAACAATTATACCAATGTGCTCAGGTTTTATCTTTAGCACTCATGATGAGAGTCATCAACGAAATATAAGGTTATACTCGTATTTTGATTTAATCTCGCCATTTCATAGTGCGCGACATTAATATTCACCTATTTTCATAGAAAGTGCGATTACAAAGGCCACATTGAAATTAAAATTGATCTATTTTTTAGTTTCGCTTCAATGCCTCGTATTTTTCTTGTTTTTTTTTTTCTAAAGAGGGATTTTAATTAATGTATAAAATTAGGGTCAAAACTAGTGACTTAGATGACACAAACGTCAAAACAAGTGAATGGTAGTGTGATGTTTACAAATATCCTAACCTAGGCTAATGATGAACGACAGGGCGTGTTGGAAGGTAATCAGCGTACGTTGACCCCTCGGTAATGACTACCTGATGACGAGGCAAGAACACAGCACGTGCCATGCCCGTCGATAATCTTACACACTTTTTCGATTGTGTCAAATGAGACAGATGTAAAATGAGGTCGTACCTCACATTTTACAAAGCTAAATTAAATAAAATTAAAATAATTTCCTTAAAAAAATCCAAATTAAGTATTATAACTGAATTAAGAAACATTGATTATTTAATGTTTAAGTCCATTATAGATATATGGCAAGCTTACCAAAAAAACCTTAAAACACATGAGGATGATTCACATGTTTTGTACTCAGATATTTTAGTCTTTTGAGTTTTTCACATATATATCATTTGGTGGTGGTTATGTTAGCAACTCCATTATGTGAATAATATCAAGTAGTTAGTTTTATTAATAAACGTGACATTATTTTTTTATTGCATTGTAGGTTTTTAAAAGCAAAAGCATATACAAATGGCCAATAATACAGCCACAGCTGTAATAGGCAATTTATATGAGTCTCTCATTTCGGTTGCGACCCCAAGACCGTTAAGATCCGATTTCCGTGTGGACGCCCAGCGTCTAACATTGAGACGTCAAACGAATGAAGACTAATACTTCATACCGTGACTTTCAAAAAGAAAGTGTTGCTTCGCATGTTAAATAAAATGTTTATTGTCTTCGACTAAATATATAATGCCTACTTTTGAAATTGAATAAAAAAGTAAGAAAAAAAATCTGCTGAGAAGGATTTTTAAGGAATTTAATTTTTTAATAAGGCCCATTTACTAGTTACGTTCATTCCTTAGTTATAAACATTTCCTTCCTCCTTAACCCTTAACCTTGTACCGCGTTTGGGAATTATTTGTTTTATTTTTCTTTCAATTGCAATGTTGACCTACCAATACCAAAATATTATTTACGCTTACTGACATATTGCTTATATTGTAACATATTTGCATAATCTATGAATTTAGTATAGGCATTAACTTGGCTGGAATGGTTTAGAATAATGTTAACAAAAATTATATAAGTATCCGCCATATATACAAAAATATACAACGTAAATTGGGGAGATATGTGTTCAATTGGTCGCAATATTTTAATACCCATAGAGGACAGTCTACGTACGGAGCGACGTCGACATTGTGGTTATTGGTTCAAATTGACATGTCGGTCTTCATAACGGAAGCTGTGGGATTAAACTCGCATAACCAATTGCGCTACAGTCTACTATCAGTCTGGTCTTATGAGAAAAATATGTGGTTAATTTATTATGTGTAAATGAACAGCGAATGAAAATAAGTATTGTATGGTCACAACATATGCTACTTATTTTTTTCCAAATCCATACAGATCTAGAGTCGATGGCAATCTCTTATGAGTTTATTTGGTACTAATGATAAAACTTGAAGACAAGGAGCTTGTTAAGTTTCAAGTAACATACCATAACTTGACCAACATTATGTCGAGTATAACTTTGGTAAAGAATTATAGAGTCCTCAGACAACATTATCGTATACACCTGCGACCTTATTTTAATTAGGTATATGTATGTTTTTTTATCAATTATTCTCACTATTCTTATCGGTTGCTGATCCGTTACCAATAGTATAAGTTTTAATAGCTATTTTTTTCATTGGAGCTTAGTTTCGTTCTAAATCTCTATTTACATAATCGTATTTTCATAGAACTATCGATAGTTCTGCTTACAATGACTGTGCACCTATAAAGGCCGTCACAATCGGATATCAAGCGGCGCGTCTGACATGTAAATCCTGATCGGCCGGGGACCGTACCCGCTACCACGGACTACCGGTGCCACCGCGCTGACTCAGCATTACCCACAACACCTGCCGCCTTTTGACTATCCATATTCGATCTTTTCATGCGTACATTTAGTCGAATAAAAACCTAAAATATTTGTGTATTCGGCTTAGTTTAATTTGAATTTAAGATATAAATATATGACGTTTTGGGTTTGATATCGATTAAAGAGATAACAGTTGATTTAAATGTAAATTACGATATAAGTAAGCTTGTTATGCAACATATGTGTAACAACTATACAAACGTTTTTTAATAAGTATAACAAACACATTTCATTTGAACATAGTAACTTAATGTAACACATACTTTATCATTAGGAATTTTGTTGTAAGTTAATTGAAAGAGTTTCTATTACCACAGATTATACATAAACGAGAATTACCTTCAAACTGACGCATCTGATCGGTTATCTATCAAAAATGTAGAGAATCATAGCCAAATTAATTCGATCGGCTCTTGGCTTGACCAGAAAATCTCTGTTGCCTTCATTTCTGCTGTCACTATTCTCTCCATTCTCTTCTATTTTTTTTATTTACACTTCATTGTTTTTATGGGCGGACTTATTGCCTTAAGGCGTTCTCTGAACTTAGCTAAAGTTAACTGTGAACCCCGGGTGTAGTGAGAAATTGTGTGCAGGTTTGTAACAACAGTGTAACATGAAAATTAAATTATATATATACTATATTAAATGTATAGCTGTTCATGAACTTCTAAATCACCAACGGTATATATGTATATATACATTTCTTCTTATTTTAAAGTAAAAATAGATCTAAACCTTCAACTATAAAAAGTTGTTTTCAATGGAATGTTATGAAGTTCATTATCACCAACGAATATTTCTTTGGTAACATTCAATTATATTAGTTTAGGAATAGCAGACGGCTTTGTTGGTAAATTTTACGTATTTTTACCACACTGATATAAGGAAAAGCGTGCGAACCATTATTTATCGTTTACAAGCAATGTAAGATTACAAAAAGAAAATACGTATTACATAAATTTAACTACGATTGAATATATACAAATCTGTTGTATGTGTTTATAATCAGGTAAGCCACCAACAATAACCAAATAATACATAACCACATATTTCCCACCCAAAACTTCAACCTTCGTCAAAAGTTTATCTAAAGCAGCCTTATAATCATATTCTTTTGCCGGGTCGTCGTTTTTTTTTTCTACCCAAATATAATTCCCTGATCCTACTAATGCTAAAAAAGTAAAGATGATGTTTTTAATCTAACATTTTGAGAGATTGACAGGTCGGTGGAGCTCGGAGCCGCTGCGCCGCGGGCCGCTATCAGGTAAAAACTTTGATTAAGAATATTTCAGCGAAAGCTTTTCTTGCCGCTTCCAAACGATGTTTTCGGGCTTTGTTCATAATTTTTTATTCTTGGCATTAAATATTTATTTCCAATCAATTTGTTTATAGTGGGGAAAATGTGATAAATTTTTTGATATAATTTATTAAAGTGTAAACTTTCGCTAAATTGGTAAACAGTTTGTTGGTGATGTCCTATTGTATGTTCACAATGGGATTTATTATTATTATTTTTTTAACCAAAATTGACATCTCAACAAATAGAATGCATTACATAAGCGATACTCGTGATATAAATACGTATCGCAGTCGCAAACAACTCAACCACTACCGAATGCACCCCACAAAAGCAGCCATTTCTCAAATTAAACAGCCGAGCGCATTCAACACGGACTCGGTCGAGGACCCTCAGAAAAAAATATCGAAGCAAAACCATCCCCTAAAATTATTTTAGTGAAAAGAAAGGAACTTAATACAGTCCCCACCATGCCTCCCTGAGGCGCACCCCTCGCGCACGTTTCTGTGTAGTGATCGGAGGCGTCGTATGTGCTGGTGCGACCTACTGCTATAGGCGAACGAAAGTACAAGACCAGATTGTTGAATTTTTAAAGACAAAATACGGAGTAGTCAAAATATTAATTAGGTTTAATAAAATTATGATAATAGGTCAGAGGTTTCCATCATGTAACTAAATTGTTGGATATTAACAATTATTAATTTATAACATTTTTCTCTGGTCAAATGACAGTATTAATGAAATTATTTTTAAGTAATGGTAATTAACATATGAATATATGAGATAATATATATAAGAAGCGAGAGAGCCATATGGAAATCCGTAATCTCCGCCTTCCCTCTGGGTTAAGAGCGGAAGCGGAATATTATATACATTTTTGTAATAAATATAATCTGTTATTATTACAGTTTAATCGTACATCAAAAATTCATTTTCTGTTTATCCATTCCTTATAAGGATTAACTATTCTTGTACTTTATTTTTAGCCAAAAAAATATTGTCCCGTACTTTCGTTGCGCCGTACTATATAGAACCATACCAGGCGGTGTTGGAAAATCAACGCACACATCAACAGATATACGTTTCACTACAAACATACCGCGCCCCAATAAAGGGCACAAAAGCTTAGCCGACTGACTACCGAATTCTATGTGTGCTCTACATTTTCTATGTATGTGTTACACTTATAAGTAGGGCCGGGTCTTACATATATATAAACGCTGGGGCTAAGGGAGTTTGTTTTTTATAGGATTCGGATAATTTTTTTTGCAAAAATCTGGATGTGTTTTTAAATGTAATCATCACATTTAATTAAATTATTTTATAAAAAAAAACGAAGTCTGTGTTACTCAAATGTTATCAAGTTGTAAATTTTTAAACTATTATAAATTATTTAAAACAAAATGAAATCAGTTCATCTAATAATTATTTTATGCTACATCTATATTGTTACACATTATAGGTTTTTGTGGTTTCAAAGTAATCATCGATTTTTATGATTCTATTAGCAGAGTTCTCTTTTTAATCTATTAAAACTTAAGAATTCCTAAATTTTATACCCTAAGAGTTCAACAAAGACGTGCTCTTTTTGTTCTCTTTTGTCTCGTGTATATAAGTATTAATCTCATTAGATTATATAGTAGAGGCTGCAAATAAAAACAAGTGATTTATAAAAAGCAAAACAAGATCGCCGACAATTGGCCGGATGCCACAATCCAAAGAGGAATCAATTCATACAAAGAAATCTACTGTTAATACACATTCCCTCCCTCGCTTCGTCATCTCACGCACGTTTTCTGCAGCTCTCAAATCGACTCCAGTGTGGATTACAACGACTGACGACGTCAGCCTCCCCAGCAAAATGTTACACCGCAATTTATAAGCGGAAGAGCATCGAAAACAAAAATATGTATGATAATATATTTTATATACTTAAAATTCTACCAAAAAGTATTTTTCATTTGCTTTTACTGCCTAATTTATCTCCTTACCCCTAATTTATTTCCTTACTTACCCTTACATAAAAATATCTCAATCAAGACTTCATAACTGGGCTAGAAATACAATAAAGAAGTTGCCGGTCTATCTAGGGTTGAAGTAGTGAGTAATTGTAATTCGCTTATAATTAACCGCAGCACCGGCATGACGTAAAGCCAATATAAATTACCGCTGAAAGGGTTACTGCAGGGTCATCATTTAAAAGTAATATAAATGTTTAACGATCTATCTCAAGAGATACATATTTGATGGCAATGATATAATGTTGTGCTACATATCAAAAAGTGGTACAACGAATATTAGTAGAAATCGCTACTCGCTTGTCACTTCCACGCCGTGCATAATAAACGGAGGGCGTTCAGCGACCCTCCGCATACTCAGACGATATATTGAAATTTGTCGTTCTGAGCCGTTTCAGCATTCAGCTAGTTATGTGATTTTCTTTATACAGCAAAATTGTCGACTGTTGAGCAATTACATTCATAGCATATTGAGAATTCAATTTGTTTTTTTTTATTATTTAATTTTTTACATTTGAATTACGTATGTATTTATTAAACTTTATTAAATCAACATCTAGTTTTTCTATCTGTACGTCTTCAGCTGTGTTTAATTTCTATGGGCGATACTCTCATATAAACCAAAAAGCTTGGCTTGCCTAACCATTCTAGGATTTTATTAATGAAAATATTTTAGAAAGTGGATAATTCGAAGAACATATCTCTCGGTTTGCCCTATTCGGAAAACCTGGGCACGCCACTGCTAAGTTTGTATTATTAGCTAGTCATTGGATAGTCATATCGGTAATGTTTCCTTTTAACAGTCCCCAAGGAGTGGTCCGGGATGCCGACGGTAGTCACCTGGGACTCACCTGTCAATTGCAGAGCTTTTATTTTACCGCTACTCTATTGTTTTCGTAATTTTGCGGAAACATTTGAGTGCTCTTCACTTATTTTATTGGCAATATTTTTTTTTATTATAAGATAAAAAAAAATATGGTAAAAAACACAAAATATTTAGTAGTTTAAATGTTAGTCGTTCTAAAAAAAAGAAAAGTAGTGTAGTAGTAGGGAATGTGTAAACGTAGAATATTTATGGTTGATAAAAGATTTAAAAAAGGACCTGTTGTATATTTAGTTTAGTTTAGTTTAATGCTTATTCTTATGTACTTTTTCTATTATTTTATAGAATCAGAGGGCAAACGAGCAGCGAATCTCTTAACATTAAGTGAACGACCCTCAACACCATGGACATCCTCAACACCAGAGAAACTGCAGATGCGTTGCCGGCCTTTAAGGAAGGAGTACGCTACCTTCTTGAAGGCCCCTAAGTCATAATGATTTATAAATACTTTTAAACAATTTTCGTATATTATTTTAGGTTCTCGTTTTATCTCTCTATTACTTTTCTCTCTTTCTCTCTCTATCTCTTTTTTAGTATTGTGTCCGGATTCACTTTTAGCACAACTCTGATATTTCTCGGTAAAGGCGATTTATATTATACAAGAGTCTAGGGCGGCGAGGGTCCTCCTATGTATGTATACAATGCATGGATTTGATGTAAGAAATTCATTGGAGTAGATATCTGTCTCTTCGAATCAAGAGTAAAATATAAACTCTCTAACTCTAACAGTCTCTCTTAAATGCACTTGCAATCGGGAAGATCTACGAAAAATTTACTAGGTATATTTTGGTACAATGGTTTAAATACTAAATGCATCCATACTTATGGATGTTTTACACTAAGTCTTTCTTCTTGTTGAATATATGAGGTCTATAAAAAAAAACCCTTTTGCGTACTGCTTTATTTAAGACAGCGTCAAAAACATTTAGTAACAAAAAGCGACTAACTGTATCTCTAACGGCTAAGCGTAAGGCGTCAGCAACAACCTCTCTCGAGGGATTACCCAAAACAACAAACAGTCGGCGAAATATCTTCAATAAAT
>DWLR01005971.1:0-10463 GCA_018246295.1 Papilio alexanor hazarajatica
GATATATATATATATATATATATATATTCCTAAAATAATATTACTGTTTTTTGTGGACAACAGTAGTAGAGTACACAGCAACATCTGTTGTACGAATGGCCCGCTCGGCTTGTGAAATAGTGCCTCACTGAAGACAGGCGTGAAGTAGAACTATTCCGTGTTTCGTCTGATGGGTGAGGTGCTGGAAGCCTGATTTTAGCCCTCTTCCCCCTCTCGCCCTTCCATTTCTTCTCAATTGGATTAAGAAATGAAAATTTTTTTGAGAATAATAATATTTTGAAATTTAACTAGTTTTACGGTTTTTATGACTTTTTATTAATATTTAAATTCCAAACATAAATCGGAATTAAATTAGTAGTAATCATAAAGAGAGTACTTCGCCAGCAAATTTGACACAGACACGTCCACCATCTCAGTCCCCCGTGACCACGAGAGCTGTATAGCGCTTGGAACGTCAGAAAGGAAAATATTAATTAAACGCCAAAAAATCCGTAAATTTAGTAGTCCGAAAAACTGGTTAAAAACGGTCTAACAATGCGTGTAAGTAAAAGCACTTTGCATGCACATATACCCATCCTAATTCAAAACACGTTCACCGACCAAGAATATATTCAATAAAAGATTTAGATTGGAACCATTCCATTTGTTTGAATACAGTTTTTGTGACTCCTAACTTATTTTACTATATGTTATAATCATTTCACTTAGTAAGTAATCTTGATGTTGTATTAGTAGTAGTAACGTGTGATCTTCTCATTACGTTAAAGATTACCGACTGTCCAATGAACAAGTTTTGTCCAATGTTGTGTTGTGTGTGTTGTGAACAGAGCGAAGTAAATCACACATCAATCGTTGCCGCGCACACTTACCAAGAAAACAAACATAAGAACTGAAATATTATTTTCACTTTTTAAGATTGTTTTCACATTGCACAAAAGTTTCTTGTAAATTTCTATATTCCAATCAAAAATAAAATCTACGTTCAGAAAAAATATACAATAACTCATAATTTGTATTGCATATTTATTTACCCTTAATATACCGTAATGTTTTTTTGTATATTATTTTACTTCTTTTTAATGTAGTTAAAACACAAGATTCCGGTTTTAAGACAATACTGAAATGCTCCGTTAACCAGAATTTTTCCTACGTCGTAAGCTAAACAATAGATCATAATTACCTTACCTCATATATAAAACAAGACATTTTGATAAAAATGAAAAATGTTCACTAACGATACCGTAGAGTACGAACAGTAATGTAATCTTGAGTTAACGGGAATCTTGTCAAATTATACTAACCATAATTGTGCTTCAATTCGTTTTATTTCTACAATGAAAAAAGTATTTATAGTATTTATATGTACTATGACTGACATTATTCCAGCTTAAATGTGGTTAACGATTTTATTATAAAGAAATGAATATGCACTCACGCCAGAAACCCTAAGTGGTAGTCAAGGATTATGGCTATGCATTTGGCGCGGTCCTGGCACATTGTTCTAGCTTCGACTTCTTCCATACATCTGCGCATGTGGTTGCTCATCGGTAACTCGTACCCACCTTTTTATCACCTACTTTCATAACGTACTTCTATATAAAAATAAAATTATACACCCGTATTGTTTTTGCTTCTTTGAAATAGTAATGTGATCCTTGACTTTGACCTGTGACCTTGTGATCTTCTTATAATAATGAAGATCGTATGCATCCACCCCTTTTATATTAGTATACGCTTTTAATAAGTATTGCAAAAACAGACTTATTTTCCTACACAACCATTAGCGACATACATAGCGACTCCTGTCATATTTGAAATCTGCAGTGAGATGGTTTAGTGGCCATCGTGAGTGGTTTAGTGATACCATTAAAACAGTGAAATGAATGTTTCACTGGCTTTGACATATATAAATAGGGGAATATAGAAATTTTATGCGTTGATAGTCAAGGAGTAGTCAAGAGCGTCCATGCGTAAATTTCACCAGATCAGTATAAAAACACTTTCATTAGTATTCGCAACCATCGATTACAGATTTACATACAAATGTAAATCTGTATCAAGCGAATTGTATGTACAAATTTATCTATATAAATTCTTCACGCAAACCAAATTGTATTGTTGTCAACTATATTATCAATGTCTTTTTATTTGATAAATTCTTTTTTATATTTATCTAATTGAAAGGAAAATTCAATCAAGTATCATATATGCGCTAAAATTGTATAATTTTATATTCGTTAATTCAATTGTAACAACCAAACGAAGTTAAACGAAGACATGAATGGAGTGGTTCAAAAGACCCAATTAGGATCGCCACTTGCTAATATTGTACGTTGCCTTGTTACATACTTCATACGTCATGGAGGTATCGTGTACAAAAATAGATACATATGCATTAATAGCTGCAGATTTTTATTTTCAGTACTAACAAACAATTGTATATTTGTTTGATAGAAACATTGCGTAGAAATTTAATTATTAACATTTTTCCTTAGAGTGTCTGAGGAGAGTTTACATTAAGCGCCATTTTCATTTTTAATAGAAATTAGCTGTTAAAATCATGATATTTCAAAAGTATTCATTTGAGTAGTAAAGTCATATATACCTATATTATAAAGAGAGAAAAAAATTGATAGTTAAAAATTCTTCCACAAATAGAAAACTTCTCTGTTAGCGAGTAATGATGACTATTTTTTTCATTTGGGTCCAACCTGAGCAAAGTCAGGTTGGATCGCATCGTTGGATTGGATTATTTCAAAATAAGTATTGTAGCGGTAACATTTAAATTGTTACATTTGCAATTTTGCAGCTGAAAACATAGTTCCACCGAATACCACACAGATTCGGAATTAGGGAAAGATTTTATGTGTTCTGGAATTTCGTATGCATTGTACAGCTCCGTAAGTAAAGGTAAAATACTGAATATATTACTCACAGTAAAACCGGGTGACGTAAGAACAGTATTTTAAAATCTATTTTACAAATTTAAAATATTCTTAACATTTTAATTCCAAGTATCCGAACCGAGAATGCCTTTAGCCTTTTACTAAAAAATATATGCCGTGGCATGGTGTGGTCAAAGAACTTACTTTCACCACAAATTTCTACATAGTAATTTGTTGCTCCTATGATTTTAATAATGGAAGATTCAATACAAATTCAAACTACTGCCCGCCTGTCCAAACGCCCAAAAATCGATGGACTTCAACTTTATGACATTCTGATGGTTTGTCGTCTTTTAAATATGAGAGCTCTGTATAGCAATAAAATCCCTAGAAACTAGAATATTTCGGAAGTACGGTGTAGCACTGTCTACGACTAAGATGGCGCTGGTCTCAGTAATTATTGGGGGTTCTTATAATCTCCACGAGGTTTTAACTCTGCCCAACGAATAAGAGTTGAATGGCTTTAAAATATATGGCCGAACATATGTTAATAAAAGTGACTAGCTGTCGTTCGAGCTAATTTGCAGCATAATAAAAACATATTTTATGAATAGAGATGTATAAGGTAGAAGGTCTTCTGGATTACGGCAATTTGGAATGGTGATGGAATTATTAATTTCAGTTCAATAGTAAAAGTTTTCTTATTACAAAGATATAAAATTTAAAAAAAATGTTTTCTCAAACAATTACAAAGTTAATCTTATTAACAAATCTAATTAGCAAGAGACTGGTGTTCAAACTAGGGTGGTGACTCTGTGTGATGCATCGCCAGGCCCTCGCCCCTCGGATTATAAGTGCACAATTAATACAGTAGTTTACAATTTTATATTTCTATCGATAAAATGTTTGCATGGGATTCGGAGAAAAAGGAATCTGGTATAACACAATTAATTAATTAATAATAAAAGTATATGTATGTATATGTAGGTAATTATGCATGTATATATGAATGTTATTTTAGTTTAGTTCCCACAGAAATTTTTCAGTTTGTTCGTAGTCTAATTCGTCTAGCCATTTAGAAACCTTAGTTTTACATGAGATATAATCCTCCTTATAACATTAGTGATCAAAAATACTGTGATGGTACTATCAAATACGTCAATTATAGCTGCTATAATTCTTAACACGGTCATAAGGTCAATGACGAACCTAATGCATTGAGTAATAAATTAACTTAGTGTCTCTACTTTAATAAAGTTAGCATCGCATATAATTATACTATGTTAGACTATTATTTGATGTTGCTAAACTACGTCTTCAATCAAAGTTACACAAACATTTAAACTTGCTTTCAAACATACTGTATACATACTCGTATCATCCGATAGAACCCTTTCTGCCTCCACGAAGGGTACCTATAAGATTCCTAAGATCCTTTACCAAGAGCCTTTGTCATCCATCCTTGAGAAGTTTCATCTATTTTGTGGTAAACATACCGCATTGACTGTATCCTACATCTTGATAATAATGATCTATATTATTTACATGATTAAATTAGAATAGTCACAATCGGTTCATGCGGGTCAACGGATATCAAATGATCGTCAATGCCAATGACCATCCGTACTTACATATATATTGTTTTGTTTCTTTTAAGTCACATCCAGAATACATATATTTTGCGATGATATTTTGAATGCAGCTATCTTTTCCAGTTTCTTTCTTGGTTGGAATGATTCACATTCTTCATTCATTTAACTATTCCAACTAAACGTATACGTTTAATGCTAAAATGGCGCGGCCTGGTTTTCGCAGTCCATGCCATTCGGCTTTTATTACTTTTCCATCCGCTGCTTTGTATTTCTTTAGTTTAATTCCGAGCGACCGGGTGTTTTTTGAAATGATGAAAAACCTATAGTGTATATGTTATCTATATTTACTCCAACCCTTTTAGGATAATTTCCTAAATACGAGTACATTTATTAGTAATCGCCTATGTTAAAAGTAAATCGTTTGCCAAATTCGGTATTTCAGTTTCAGTGGTTTTGGTTATAAGTTGATAGATCAGTGAGGGTTCTTTTCATACACATTAATAAGAAAATTTCGATATTTAGAGTATTAAATGACATATCTTGATATAGAGAGCCTAATAATTTAATTAAAATAAATTTAAAATATTTTGTAAACATTTTAAACAATCTTCAATGGGAAAAAGAGTGCTTGTATGTATTTTTATCACTATATATAATACTTCAATCTAATAGTTACTGATAATTAGTTTTAAAATTTCCAACGGATTAAGGTTAAAACTTTCAGTTAACACTTCATAAAGCCGTAATCGTTTTATTTGCATATAGGTAACCTCGTTTTTCTAAAACCATTACTTTTATTCCTCTCGTATAGGTTTGTCACATACAAAATTATATTTTTCTTTTAACCTTCTCATATAATGAATTACTTTTAAAAGGCTTTGAAAATTTTAGTTGCAAGTTATTTATTCGATTTTTTTATATCGAAATATTTAGGTTTTGCCCTGTCATGTTCACTGAGATGTTAAATATTTGAATATTATTTGCACCAAAGTGTAACAAATACTTTCTCGTCTTTGAAATCAGTGACTAACATTGTATGGAAGATTTATATGTTCACCTGGAACACAAATATTTTTATGAAATGACACGTTGGAATGACTTGTAGCTATGATAAATGCCAACTTAAATGTACTAAAACGAAATGATTAAATACTCCTCATTTAATTCTAGTTCTACCCATTTCAAACGTGTAAGCAATTAGTTTTCGTAATGAATCTCATGGAAATACGATAGTACTATGAATTTTAAATATTAAAACCTGGAAGAAACCAAGTTATTATGAGCACATCCATCTTTAAAAAGGACACGTCCTGTTATTCCATTAATTAACCGAAGAACAGAAAGAACACGCTACGTCTGAATTCGCTACTTTTCAATATGACAGAGCTCCAAAGTAAACCCACGTCTTAATGCGAGTAATTGCATCCCCTAACGATGACGATTTGTGAAATAATCTGTCTCTGGTGACATTTTTAAGCCGATTTGGGTTGGAATTCTTAAAGGAAAAGGCTAGAGAGCAGACGACCCTTCTGCAAACCAAGTACCTACCACCGATTAAAAGAACATATTACGTAATATACACAAAAAAATGTTTGATTATTAGTATAGAACATTATTCTAAGAACAAAAAAGAATTAAAAGCACATTATGACTCATGGTTAACTATTACATTCGAATTATCGCCGTGGTTGATAACCGTGTAAGCAGCTACGTAAAACGTTATCATAAACGATTCTCAAATTTGTCGAGCGACTGCGGCGCTTTATTATCTCACAATCGTTAAAATTGCTCGCCTCGCCTGAGATAATACGGTTATTGTAACATTTTCGGTAAAAAAGAAACAAATAAATTATTACTAAATGCAATTTAACAGGTATATAATCGATTCTTCGTCTAACTTTAAAGACGACTGGTTAATGGGAGGATCTAACAAACTATTGGACTATTTTGACCAGGGTAAGATGATTTGACCAACTAATATCTGACGATTGGATTTAATCTGGTATATCTTAGACAGGTGAAGCCGCAAATAGCTATTAAATTGTCTAATATTTTACGATAAAATTTTATTTTCTTTCTTCTACTACTAAGTTTAACGAGTATAAGTTTTTTTTATTTATTAATTAAAATTAAGAATTACTATTGCTATGAACGATATAATGCTTTTAATTATATATTGCGTGTATTTGCTTCTTTCTTAGCTACGAGATAATACACGAAACATCATTTGACGGTACAGTTATAAATCCAAATCTTTCAAGATAAAACTATAGAAAAAGTACGACAAAATGAAATTAATTATCGAGTCGTTTCGGTCATAATATCAACTATATCCGAATGATACATGCGTCATGTTTCCGTTTAGGAACAGCAAGAGTCCGGCGCCTAAACAGACATACAATAAAACGAAGCACAAAGAACTACAATTTGCAGGGATATATTTCAAATCTTTGATAGGTAGTCGACCTAGACAACAAATAACAGTCATTTTAAAAACCAAACAACCCGACTGATAGTAAAGTTATGACAATTCGGAAAAGAAATCGAATCGAATGATACCTCACTCTTCGAAAATCGATCAAGCCATTTATCCTATATGAAGTCACAATGGAACGAACAAACCAGCGAAAAAAAATTACCCTCCTGTCAATCGGGCAAAAGTAACAGACGTGACTTGTTAAATTTCAAAGTATCAACAACGGAAAACATTTGATTCGTAAAATGTCTTATTACTATTTGTTCTCAGGCGTTGATCTTTAGAGGTCACAATGAACAGACAAAAAAAAATCTAAGTTTAGCGATCTTTTGTAACACGCAGCGAGAGATTATGTTTTTTTTTTATGAATTGAGTTTCCTGTATTGTATGGTTGTTGAACGTACACCGTAAAAACATTATTACGACTATCAAAGGTAAAACATAAACATAAAAAATGAAATAGCAGTGAGTTAGTTGCTAATTTAAGCTAAACTGTTCCTTAAGCATTTCACTTTTAAATTATGTAATAATATGTTGCTAAAATCTATCATCACGACAGTCAATCTAGCCAATCAACACCAGAAGAATCGCAGACGCGTTACCATTTAGGAACAAGTACGTTATTTTCTTGAGGGACTCTAAGTCGTATCGATTTGGTAATACCGCTGAGAACAGATCAGTCCACAACGCAATGAGGCAAGAAATTTCGCGAAAACCGTGCGGTAGTGAAATGCCAACCATCATGGTGATGTGGATTGTATTTAGCGATCTGTCGAGTGGTGCGATGACGAAACTCAGCGGCAGGAATTGTTCCAAACAATTCTTCAGAACACTCCTCACGGCAAAGGCGATAAAAAAATTACATTCATAGCCCTGTGATACATCAGCATCGGTGGCCTTACAGTTCAAGTATGCGTCAACTATGACCTCGATGCTGCGACCCTCGAGAAAGCTAGTAGTATTTAATAGCATAATTTTTCAGGAAGCTCATTCCTATGAGTTGTTGTAATAAGCTCATAGGAATGGGCTTCCCGAAAAATTGCTGCTGAAATAAGCCCTTTATCGGCAAGTACCACCACTTCTGCAGTTGGAAGTTGTTCTGGAACGGAATCTGTAGCCATTTGGACTCCATGAGTCGGTCCATTTCGGCATGGGACCTATAGAAGCACGCGTAGACTCGCGGATGGTCATCGTTATCCACACGCCACAAGATAAATAGGTTACCCTACCTTCAAGACTCGGCATACCTAGGCTCGGGGCAAAACCAAAGGTTTTAGTACCGCCCTGAGGTAAATATTATTTTAATTGCACTATCATGCTAGTATTAAGGGAAAGGGGGGATTTTGGCCTCCTGCACCACACACATCGGACGAAATGTAGAAATACTTCTAGTTCACGTCTGTCTTCTGTGCGGTCGTGGTATTTCACTGATCGAGCGGGCCATTCCTGCGGCAGCTGAAGCTGCTGCGGACTATACTACTATAAAAAGTAATTACCTACATAAATAGATTTTAAACATTATAGAGATTGCCTTTGTGAATGATGTACCAACATTCCAAAACTACTTATGAGATTGTGATTATTTTTATCATAGAGAAATCGAAACGACAAGATACGGTAGGTACCTTAAGTTCGACCTGCTTTTTCAATTACAACGGCTTAAACTTTCCATAGCTTATGCGCATACAACGACTCAAACCGAGTTTCTCACTTCCTGTACACGCCCTTGAATTAAATTTTTATTAGAGCTATTAATGTTAACGAAAGAAATGCAGTTTAAGAGATCATAACAACAAATATGATACCAAGTATTAATATGCATATCAATAACGATATTTTAAAAACGCACAACAATAAAGTTTATATTGTAGAGATAAATATAAGTTGTTTTAATTCTCATGGTCAATTAAATCGAGTGTCGGCGGACGGAAATCAAAGAGGATATTCATACAGACTGCAAATATATTGGCGATCAAATTAAAACAATCACTGTCATTTATTCGCGCATATGGACATTAGGTCGATGTTCTGATACGATGGATTTATCGACACCATTAAATGAGTATAGTTGTTTATATGTATATATAGCTTATGGAAGATAAGAATCTGTAAAACTTGTTCTATCGTCAAGAATCGATGCGTTACATTGACACATCCATGTCTGTTATATAAACAATGTGACTTCTTAGGTTCTTAAACAAAGATGTTACATGAAGTCATGGAGCCCAAACGTGAAGCCACATAAAAGTCACCAAATAAGACTTCATAAAATATGGCGTAATCTCGTAGTCAAACGGCACGAATCCAAAAACGCCCCCAGCTGTACCAATTCAAAATCTTAGTCTTTGTAATTCAAGAGGTGATTATTTGTTCTGCAGAATCGTGCAAAAACCTCATCAATACACACACAAATATACACACAGGAAAACTACGAAAACCGAGCTTCAGTTATAAAAGTCAAGTTTGTATGGAACATTCCATCTGGATGTATATAAATCTATTTTCTGTTTTGTATTTATTTGCCCGACTAATGATGATATTGTATAGACGCTTCCATTGTTCCGGTTGTCATAGATATATAAGAGAAGCAATCTTAATACTTAATATCAAATGAGCCATTAGCTCATTCATCCTCCTAAATTAAAAAAAAAAATACTGAGAAATTATAACAAAAAAATACCAACAGTAATATTAAAAACTAAATGAGAAAAAAAAAATCTTAAGTTAACACACTTTACTCAAAAATTCTGCCCAGGAGGTTATCTTAAAAATGTTGGTACGGATGTTATCAAAATTTATGAAAAGAGTGAACGAAACTCTGTGCAACATTTGTGTTGTTTACGAGTTTACCGCAGTAAACCATAACGTCGCAACGTTAATCGCTCTCATAATACTTCACATGTCCGAGTCTCGCAGGTCCAGTATGCTTAATCTTAGCCGTAATTCTAAAGCTAACTGCATGTTTACATTGCTGCGTTCTGTTCTTCGAATTATTCATGTCACAATACTGGGAAAAAACTGGTTCTTCGTGCATTTCACTTCTGAATATTACATTTTTTTTTCTTTTTGTCTGACAATTTCTAAAAGTTTATTTCGTTAGTTGATTATTGGTACTCATCTCCCTGCCCTTTTCCCGCTTGCGTAGTATCGGCACAGTATGTACTGCTCTTCCATATATCCTGGACCTTACTGTAGTCCTGTGTAGTACTGTGGTTTTAGCTATAGTTTTACGGCCGGCCGCCTGCCTGACGCCAACCTCCTTGGGAAATATATATATATATATATAAATTTAAGTGCATGTCCTTTTGTTTCTAGTAAATATCTATCAGCTTTTAGAACTCCACTGTTCAAAAATATCTATATAGATATTTTTGAACGAAATTTTAGACAATTTTAATATTAACTATTTTTTTTTGAGCGCAGTGGGCCTTGTAAATACTACTCTGTGTAAAAAGTATCGGGAATATGTCAATAAAAAGACCCGCGTAAAAGAGGTCGTTCTAATTTTTT
>DWLR01005972.1:0-10463 GCA_018246295.1 Papilio alexanor hazarajatica
ATATATAAGAAAAACACTTATTAATATTGGATAAAAAAAATATTTTATCCAAATTTTTGTTCACAATAAAAATTAATTTTGTAAGAGGTTACAACTATCTCATGTTTATAACTAAACTAAGACATAATAATTTTTTTCATCTCTAAAATATTTTAAGGAAAATGCAACAGTTGCACAACACAATCTCGTGTTTACACTTACGTATTTTAGGAAATTCGAAGCAGTTAAGAAATAGAGTGCTGTTTTAAAGTAAGAGCCGGCTGTAGGCAGCTTTCGAAAGCTTTTACTTCAATGTTTCTACAGTTTGAGCGTATTTATAAAATAAAACGATATAAGTGTATCACCTGCGAAGATTTAAAGCTTTAGAAAGTGTATTAACAAAATCTTATATTGATGTACGGACCGTTATTATTTTGAGGATCTTTGCTATATCTTGCGATTTTTTTCTTTCGGTCGAGACCAATTTTTAAGTAATCTTATATTATATTATAATTTTAAATTTTTTTGTTATTATTAAAAAAAATAAAACCAAAATTTTATATTTTCTCAGTTGTTTAATAAGCATTGGTTACAATATTACTTATATCATTGTGGCATTGGAAACAAAAAGAAAAACGAATAAATAAACTAGAAAGTTCATATCTCCATAATGGCTCATAACCCATCGTGTTTTTTTTGTAATGTGAAATGTAGCTTCGTGCCTACTTAATAACCTTTCTAAATAACACTTTAGTCAAACATTCCTAAAAAAAAATACTTATTATAATTGAGTAGATGCTAATGAACAATATGGTATAAATACATCTCAAGACAGTAGGCCGATTTTATTTCTGCCAATGTAAAAAGAAATTGGGACTGTGAGCTAAAAAATGGAAAACTTATTCTTAACTGCCAATATTATGTTACAAAATTTGTACAAGCTTCAAGAATACAAGTGGTGGATTTTGAACTACGATTCGATGTTTTGTAAATCGTATTCTAACCGTTATCTAATAATAGTAAATTTGTCGTTATCTATTGTTTTAATACATTAATGTTTCTTGCACAGTCACACGTAACCGCCTTGAAACAGAGCTACGGGTCCAGCCGGCAAGAGCATTAATTTATAATGTCTGAGAGTTAATCTTTTAGCGCCATTCCCACCTAACAACTTTACATTTGTCGCCTTCTGTTCTGCAATGTAGTTGCTGCTGCTTTCTGCTTACAATCATTTGTTCTTATTTACAGTTCGTCATTTAAATTGTGTTTTAATTTGTCGGCAAAAACATAACCTAACAAACCTAGCAAGTAGTACAAAAGAGCCATTTTTTACCCAATAAAACGATAAAAATAAAGATATTGGGTTTATATTTATTAGAAACTAGCCGACTTGCATCGTCATGCCGCGTGAATTAAAAAAAGTATAGTTAGCTAAAATAATAGCAAAGGATAGTGCAAAAAGTTTCAATAAAAACAAAAAACGAACGTGAAAGGTTTGATAGAACTGCGTTCGATATATGTGTGTACATATATGTAAATGGCAAAAGACTTTTTCTTTACAAGTGTTTAAATTTTAATTTTTTTTATAGTGGTGAAGAAAGATGTTTATGCTTCAGACTTTTTATCTGTAATTATTTTGCTGTTACCATATATGTAACTATTTCATTTGCCTGTATGAGCATAACAACGTTATGAACGCTGTATTTTCGATATTACGTTCTCGACAAGTTCATCTGCGCAGACAGAGTGGTGCTGCAAATGCATTTTCATCTCAAAATAGAACACGAGCACACTCTCCAGATTTTATTGGGAAATGTACGGCATAAACGAAACATTATTAAAACATTCTATGTTTGCTTTGATCACATATTAATCTAAGATTAGTATCAAAAAGTATACAAATTGTAATAATTAAAATTAAAAAAAAACATTTATCAAAATAAAAAAGTATCAATTTATCAGTGTTATAGTCCGCAACAACAATGTCTATTGCACGAATGGCCCGCTCGACCGGTGAAATACGACCCTACAACCTCACAGAAGACAAGCTTGAAGTAGAAGTATTCTGCGTTCCGTCTGATGAGTGAGGTGCCAGTGGCTTAATTTTAGTCCTTTTCGCTTTCCCTCCCTTTTCTAATAAGGAAATGATAGGAAGGAAAAGATGATTGGAGGAGGATATGTTCATTTTTCTGTCTATTAAAGGTAGGGAACGCATCTGCAACTCGCAAATGCTTGTTGCAGATGCCTATGGGTAGCGGAACCTTATAGGTGATCGCTTACTTGCTTACCACCTTCTTGTATAAAAAAATAACTTCAAAAAATGCTATTTTATCATATATTAATCAGAAATATGAGTGATAAGCTAAATGGTGTTCAAGAGGGCGAGCGTAGATCATAACTTGGGTAGACCGTTTCTACACTAGCAACAATTTATGGGTACAGTACAGTTACAACAGTACAGTTTGTTGGGCCTGTGCATACGGCGGTACAGATGATGCGTGTTTGAGGAAAAATGTCTAAAGGAGCCGTCAGATACGATTCTAGTTAGCTGTAGTTTCATTGGTAATGGCCAAGACTAAAGTCGCAAGGAGAGTTTCTGGCTTCCTTGGGCCGTCCAGAAGCTTTAATGTTGTTGCAATCATGTAATGTAATAAATAATTGCATTTATGATGTAATAAATAATTGCATTTATGTCCTACTGCATTTATACATTTTGCGAAGAAGGCAATTAATGGAACGGCATCAAATTTAACATAGGCGGAATCAAATTTTCATAATAAGCAGTTTCAGAAATAGCTCGCTCTGAATAAACTATTGGGAGCTTGTTATAACTACATTTAAATCAATTTGCAATCAGCATGAAATTTAGTACAAAATTTTATGAAGCTTACCGAACACTATCGAGTATAAACGGAGTCAGTTATGATGAAGATACGAATGCAAAAGTGGTTTACATTTGAACAATGCAAAATGATGATTACTTTTCAAAGTTTATTATTGCCATATAATCCTTTCTACTTTTAACTGCTAAAAGCGAGCTGCCACTATAGTCTGCCAAATTTTATGATCACAAACAGTTTGTATTAATATACTTCGCATACATTTGGTATGCCATCAAACATTCATGTTTTGTTTTAAGTGTGTGCTCGTTAATGTTCCTTCATATAATATTGAGCTTACCTTGTCGTCGTCTTAAGGTCGTATCGTTTCAAGAAGTTTCAAAAGAAAGCTCCGATGCCGGAGGTCTGATTGTAAACACGGTGGTTTACTTTAGTTTCTTAAGAAAGTTCTAACTGAAGAAGTCTTTATAGCATATTAAATCGATCATATCGACAAGAATCCGATTACAAACCTCCTGATTACCTAAGGATTTTTAGATTTTGAATTTGTCTAAGCATGTTGCTGCAGATGACTACGTTTTCTAAGTTTTTCTACACCATAAAATAGGACCATTATTATGGTCCTATTTTATATATAAGTATATACAGAAAAACTTACGGGAGAAGAAATTTGCATTCAAAGCCGCTCGGAAATGCAGGAACAGAACGCAGGCGATGTAAACACAACCAATTTATGTATGCCTGTTCCATACTCCATAACAACAACAAACTTTTTGCTCATTCGTTAACTATAATAGAAACGAAAACTGAAAGAAAATTAATTTCCGTACTTTTTAAAATAAGACGTGATAATCCCATACAATATTACAGTGATCATCAGCAAATGAATAAAGATGACGGACATCAATGGTTCCTTGTCGTACTGGTCCAGTGGACTCTAACAAACTTGATTAGATTGTCGGTTTATTTTGTGCGAGGTTTACTTATGTTGCGTGCTTGTCGTCTCATAAGTAACCATGGCAAAACTTTGAGACACTTACATTGGTAGTACTGATTATCGACCGTAGATTTGTTTTATATAAATCTCCCACTCAACACCCAGCGTCCAACTTCAATAATATGATAATAATGAATTCTTTACCTACCTCGTAGTTGAAAACCGTATGAAAATCTTTTCAGTAGTTTTTGAGTTCATCGGGTTCAGACAAACAAACACAAGGAGACTTTGTTTTATAATATGTAGTTTTAGTGTTGTTGTTAAAGAGAATAACCTATAACTAAATGTTCTCAATGAGACCAGAATTAGGAAACTTTAGTATTTATTATACTTTATGTTTAGTTTCAGTCTGTTGTTTCTGTTTGTTTCCTGAATGAATACATATCATGACGTTACTCAACGTATTGTGCGGATTTGCGAGTTACGAGGTGAAACAACATCCAACACGTTAGTTGTTTTGCTCGTTAGTCAGAAGTACGCTTTGATTTTGTAACAACGACGCAGTGTTTTGTAGTAATGTAACCTTTGACATTTTTACACCAATGAAAATTTTCCAACGATAGTGACATCGAAGGCTACATTTTGATTTGTCATAAGAAAATGATACATATGTACGTACACAATGTAGTTAAATAGGTGTAGGTAATACAAAAGACTTATACTAACTTTTTTTTATCGTATACAATATTGTATATTTGTTTGTTATATAAAAATTTAATGTAAATTGATAAATTTTAATCACCTTTAGATTTATTTTAAAGAAACTCAACGTTTTTATTATCTGTTATTTCAGCTGTTGCGGAATGAATTTTATAGTAACAAAGGAATTAGAGTATGTTTTTGCAAATGATCATGTCGCCTGGAGGCCTTAATGATTGAAAATATCTCAAAGGAAATAATAAATGGAGATAAAATTTTAAGTTTGGGTAACTTTGAAACAGAATTAGACTTTATGCAAATGTTATTAGAGCGGTCGCATCGAAGTCAGCGACCGTGACTCAGCTAGTGTCTAAAGGAAAGATGGACGAATTTACTTCAAAGAAATCGATGCTTCTCTTTGTTTTTTTTGTGCAATAGATTTTTTCATAATGAATGAAAACAAAAAGTATTTCTCTATTGAGAAGAAATAGTTCGTTCGTTGATGATGGGCGTTTTGATTTACTTATCGTTTGAACGCTATAGAAAAAAAAAACATTTAAAGGGAGAAAAACATGTCAACGTAAATAATATTATTATTTTCTCAAAGTTAACCTGAAGTTTGTTTGGCTGCTTAAAAAATTACCACCATGTAGTAGATAGATACCTATAAAATATAGACATTTTAGGTTTGTATCAAAATGTCTAACGTACATTCATGTGTAAAATGTGGAAACATTATAGACGAGACTGACTCGCTTATTAAAGTTAATGGAGTCTAAAAACTTTGGTAGACAATGCAAATACATATTTCCCTAAAGTATTCTAACTTGTTATTATGAAACGGTCCATTTTACCGGTCTAATTGAGATGCCGGGGACGAAAGGAGCTTGTGGACGTTGCTTTAATTATTTCATCTCAACTTATTAAAGATTTTGACAACAAGAAACAGCTGGTAGTTCGTGAGAAACTTAGGGATATCAAAATCTGTTATGTATGTTTGTATGAATGAGTGTAGATCAATCTTAACAGATTACTTGTAAGTATATTATTATTTACGACCTATTGTTTTCTTTTGCTTTTATCAACAACTATGTTGATAATTTGATTTTTAAATTCATTTCAAAAAACAAACATGCGTTCGACAATTCTCAAAGGAATGTCTGAATACTGAATATGCTTTTTTCAATAAAGTAATAAAATTTGAGCTTGTATTTGAAATAACTTTGCCGCATTGCCGAAGGTTCTACTAATTCGTGAATTTGATAGTAAAATAGGCCGCTGTAGGCCTCCCACAAGATAGACTGATGATCTGGTCAAGGTTGCGGGAGTGCACTGGTTGAGGGCGGCGGGGGACCGATCTTTGTGGCGACAAAGTGAGGCCTACATCCAGCAGTGGACGACTATAGGCTGAGATGATGATGATAATAGTAACTTTTACTCTTTTCTCATTTTGCTCTTTGTTATAAATTACATACCTCTCAACAAAACACACTATACATTTTACGTCTAGATAAAGAAACTATTAGAAGTTTTTTCATGCAAATTACGTATATTCTATTCACTACTCGATTTTGAAGTTTTAATTTATAGGTTATATTTATATTCTATTTTAAGGTTATACGGTACTAGTGACCTAGTGACCCTGCCCCAGTTCCGCATGGGTAGATAGATAGACAAATAAATAAATATGGCCTAGGTTACTTGTTGATAGATGCTTTCTATTAGTGAAAATATTTTTAAAATGGGCTCCGTAGTTTTTGAGTTTATCAGGAACCAGCAATCAAATTTTCACTCTGTATAATATTATTATAGATAACAAGTATTTTTCCTTCGATGTTACAAAGTATTATTTCTTAATAGAATATGAAAAGCAAATATCAAATATATTCTTCGACTTTGTAAATATGACAGATGAATATCTAAAAGATTATTATTACCGTTCGATGCAGATTTCTAGCTCATTAGGCGCGCTCGGGTTCTGCGCTCCTGCAGCGAACGAGAAAGTGGATTGTGACACTAAATGTTTTATAGCGTTTACCTTTTATAGTCATGTTTCATAGATAAAATTGCTTAATCGTGGAAAAGGTTTATGATATTATTCGTACTGGTGTCGTTTAGTTTTGTGCTATGGATCAGTGTAAAAAATCATTTGGTAGGCAAATTGACTAAAGTACAATAGTGGTCTTTGTCCTGCGGTGTTTGTGATGTACATTCGCAAAGCAAGGATTTGCTACTAATGGATAACCTGTAAAGTTACCAGAAAACTTTTTGAACAACTGACATTGATTGTGCAGAAGCAAATTTTATGTTACGTTTCATAGACTGTCGGAATAAATAATTTTTCCTGTTTCTATAAGTAGATATAATCACAAAAGTGTATGCACAAACTTTCTCTTATAACACTGTACCAGAATTTAATCATTCTCCAGTGACCATTTTTTATCAGTATTTTGATTTATAGAAATTATTTGGGCGCCGTCGTGCACGAATAGCTAATAAAAATACATAACTAAAAATAAATACAGAATACTTTGCTATTTTTTCTTACATTCATGTTTTTATTTATTATTAAGCCATTTATAAATAATAAAATAGCAATACGTATTTACGATAACATCCGAAAACCTCTTTTTAGAAATAAAAAAATGTATTTAAGAAATATATAAAAGAATAAATAAAAGTCAAGTATACATTGAGGTTAACGATTTCGTAACAGTTGTATTAAAGTGGCCCCGCAGAAAGCTATGCTTGCTTATTGTTTATGAAAAATGCAATGAATTTTCTCTGTAAACGAGAGTACTCTATGTTTCAAGCATTTGCTTTATTCTGAAGCCGTTGCTTATTGCATTTTAATCACGTCGCTCTGCACTTTTATTTCAATACAATGTCTTGATACATTCCACGAGTCTTTTCTTTTTAATACTGTATAAAATAATTTCTGAGTGTTGAATGTGTCTTTCTTTATAATTTATTTTTGATAGAAAACGTTTGAAATAATACATGGTAGGAATTTAATTTCAAACTTCTAAGCTTTGCCATTTTACCTATGGAGTAATATAGTGCAGAACTAATACTAAATAGTAAAAAAATGCTAAACTGATTGTAAAGATTCTTTCGACAACAGAAAGCTCTTCCATCAGCTAGTAAACAAGGCTATTTTTGTATGTAACATATATTAATTTACCAGAGAGACGCTAAAGCGGGTTGCTAGTGAAATATAGAACTCATTAGTTTATAAAGTTAGCCATGGTTTTTTTTTATAGAATAAGGGAGGCAAACGAGCCTAGTCTATTGACATCCGCAACACCAGAATAACTGCAGATGCGTTGCCGGCCTTAAAGGAAGGAGTTGGTGTGAAATATACATAAAGTAATATTGTTTTGCAAGCATAGATAGAAGACAACAGATTTTACTGGTACCGACCGGCTGTTAAATTTTTACTGTCAAATTTTTCCGTGAAAAGTTCCTTATACCTTGTAAAAGATTTATTCTTTATTCTTTGGAAAGTCAGAATGACAGAATCAGTTGGAGCTCGGTAGTCGAAGTTATAAGTGAGCTTTTTCTATTTATCTATTCGGAAGTAGATGATCAAGAATAATGCCGGGGATCCACACAGTACGCTAGTACTTTTTCGGATTCTATTAAAAAGTAAATACTGTTAACTTCAATGGATATCAAGATGAAATTTCCTAGAAATTACAAAGCTAATGTCGATTCCAACTTAATTAATTGTAACTGATTTTGCTTAAATGTCTGAGTTTAATATGTTTTAATGATTTAAATTTTAAACATTGGACAGTAGCAACTTTCTAGTTATTTACAATATTGTTTAAAATGTGTGAGTATTAAAAAAAGTAATTAAAATATTTCTCTCTTTCTAGCTTTTTATCGCATATGGTGGTGGGTTAAGTTAAGGCAGTCTCGCAAGTTTTTGGCACTATATCTTTCCACTTTGTTTACTTTAAATTTACCGGTTCAATTTTAATATTTCCTCTATCGCAGTCTATTATATATTTTTTACCTTTTTGTCGGCAATTATTCGGGCACGGACCGCTTACAAAAATATTGTTTATGTTTTTTCTTAAAACACACAAAACCTTTTCTCTTTGTAGTGTATTGCTATTATTAAAACAATTATTAAATATTTATGTACTTAAAAACGTCACGACAACAAAATAGCTTCGCTTTCAATTCCAAAGATTCAGCATTAAATCTATACGGATTAACAATACAATTTTCGACTCGCTGTGGTTGCGTTTCGACTTTTTTACTATTTGGTTTTATTTCAAGCAAGTCGAGAACGATCTTAATATTTTTCATTTTTAAAGGGGCGGAAACTTTCTGTCCATCACTGAGCAGTAGTTAACAAGATGAAATATTTTTGAAAATAAAAACGTTATTATTTTCTAATGCAAAACAATTCTTATTTCTTCTTTGTCTGCTATTTTTTCTAATGCAAACCATAAAATATAATTAGTTTTGACTTTCAGTGATAAAACTGAATAAAAATATGAAAGGAAATACTGGACAAAACTTTTAAATTAAACCACCTGTAATTTACAGATATTTAATGTAATTTTTAGAGATTTAATTTACCTAGGAACATGCAAGGAACTCGTATTGAAATTGAATGTCAAATCGAATGAAAAATACTAATCGATCGGATGTATATTCGATATCTACAAACAACGTCGACAGCATCAACTAACTGACCGATAACAGATAACATAATTCATCATCATCAACCTCATTATTTAAGAACTTCTTATTGTCCTTGTCGGTGGAGCAATTTCCATTCTTTTCTTGCCTAACATAATTCAATGTTATGAAATTTCATAATTACAGATTTTGATTTCCTTTTTAGTTTTTCCTATTTATTTTTACGCGTAAATCTTCCCTGGATTGAGGGTATTAAAACAAAAAAGAATTAATCAAATCGGTACAGCTATTTTTGAGCTGTTGCCAGGCTAACGAAATGTAATAGATTTTTATGTGTATAGATAGATAAAAATGTTACTTATTTGGAAAATAATTTGATTCTTCCAAAACCATCGTCTCAGACTATGATCGTCCACTGCTGGACATAGGACATTGATCGCATCATTGGGGAGAAATATGCCATAATCGCCACGCTTGGCAGGCGGGTTCCACCGTACTTAGAAAAGGACGCTGCTGCCCGTCCTCTAACGAAAGCCGAATTTTGTAAAATATTCCGTGAAGTTACACTATTTTCTCTTATTTGTGTGTCTTTAGAATTGTCTTTCTCGTTCGACTCTGTGTCCGACTTTTCCCAGGTTTCGTTAATTATTGTAGGATACAAATAAAAACAGTCCCTATTATTTATGTAAATTGATAACGTAGCTTATGATCATGTCTAGTTCTTAAGTTAGTAGTGTCTTAAATCTACTGAACTCAATTTCATAAGATATACACATCTACATCCGTATTATGTACGTTGGTAACGGAGACACTTAACATAGATGCAATAAATCGCCACTCCATTTGAGCCAACACACGTTAATTTAAATGTTAATTTTAAGGGACACTCAATGAACTAAAGCAATAAATCTTATACCCGTCAGCATTAACTTTGAATGAGAACAGTCTACTAATCGAAAAGTTTGACTTTAACCAATATGAGACTGCGAAAATATAATGTTAACTTATCAAGTTATATTGTTTGTGTTTTTAATTTGAATTGATTGACATGTAGAGGTATAACATTCGTGGATGTGAATTACATTTTTCTACTTGTTCCATAAAGTGTTCGTGGATTAAATTTACATTAAGAAATAACTTTTTCAAATCGACCCATTATGTTCATACTAGGTACCCGCCCCAGCTTCGCTTGTGTATAATATTAGGTCCTTACATATGAAATTGGCGTTTTGTACGGGAGGAATATAAAATCATTTTTTTTTGTAAAGTATATTTAATTAATCAAAGTATGCACCGTTGTTATCTGTGCACTTTTGCCATCTCATAGGTAGTTCATTGATCCCTTTACT
>DWLR01005973.1:0-10461 GCA_018246295.1 Papilio alexanor hazarajatica
GGGATTATGACTGTTTGCTATAGAGGCATAATTTATTTGATCGTTTGCGTATCAAGTGTCACGTTTTAAAGTTTAAGACTTGCAAGAAACGCTAGTCTGAAACATACCTAATAATGCATTTAATATGCACTGATACACTTGGAATAGATAATAAGTTATCTCTGGTAAAAATTGAAAGATAAAACTCTTCGTGACAGAATAATCTATTTTGTGCTAGAGGTTTTGACGAGACGTCTTTACTGAAGACGTAACACGCTCTTTGATTTAAACATTCATAATATGTTGACTACTTGCATAACACTTAAAATCTTTGATGTTAGTACTATGAAAGTCGAACACTGACAATTTATAAAAAAATACTTTCTAAGCCATGAGATTATTTTTAATTTTCCAGCTTAATATGTACCTAACCAACTGAATTGTCATCAAGAAAAAAGAGTACGAATGAAATAGATGAAGCATCCTTAACCACGAAGTAAAAAACTTGAACGGTTTTATCTTTCGTATCCTGTTTGAGACCGGTAGGTGTCGCATAATTGAAAGATATTTTATTAACAAACAGCTATCTCTATTTTAATATACCGTTAAATTGTAATAGCAAATTGGAATTAAAATCCTGTCATGGTAAACTTGTATATATTATGTAAACATTGAGATTCTTATACAACATACTATTAATACCTGCGATAATATTTCTTCGTGAGGTAGACGTAGCTTCAAGGACTTTTACACAAAACCACTTCAGTCTACTAAGCCTATTTTATTGGCTTGTAGCGACAGACTTGACTTCTCATTGTGAGTTGAAAGAAGAATGTTTATTTCATGCCACATACTTTTTATCTTTATTAGTTATATTTTAACGTCCTCTGCTCTGTGGTGTGTTGGTCTAATTAAATGGTAAAATAGTAGTTTTATAAACACATTACATTACACCTGAGTGTAATATGATAGGAATATTAGATACACTTTTCAAGTATACAAATTGATCGTTTCGCTGAACCCTAACCTGCAATGTGTTGCTTTTTACACCATCGTTGAAAAAAACAAGCCTCGAGCATAAATTAATTCGCAGTATTCATCAAATCAATCTCGCTAATTCTCAGCATAATAGTAAATTGAATAATTAGGATATTTTTATTTTCAACAAAAACTGTTGTTATTTCCGTCTATATAATGGCGATGATAAGAAAATGTTCTACTAAAATTATTTATTGATTACATAGTATTAGTCAATTTACTGTAAGTTAAAATTTCATTCAGAATTTGTGAAATGTTTTCTTATGAATACGTGATAAATGTTTTTCGTTAATTTATTCAACAAAATAAGGAACATCATTATACTGTTTTACGAATTAAATATTTTTATAAGGAAGGCTAAAAATATTTTAAAACGAATAATTATGTAATAAACATTTTGTTAAGTTTTTATTTTGTAAGTATACACACAAAATGTAAGAAAACGTGTTATGTAATTCCGCGAACTTTCACTCCTTCATGTTAAGCCAAGCAAGTTTAAAAGCTCAATACTATCGCTTTATATGGTCATGTTAGTGTGTATACGATATTGTTTGTCATATGGTTTTGTAACTGTAAAGATTTCGTCTTTTGCATTTCATTTCTGTTTAATTTTTGTTCAAGTGTAAAGTGAAGTAATTGTGAAATGTTATCTGGTTCCCGGTAGTTCAGTGAAACACTTATTCAACGTTTTAGCTTACTCTACGATACTATAGCAGTTACTATAGCAGCAAAAAGAGTTCAAAGGGATTATCATGTTTTTTTTTTAGTAAATATATCAGCATGGAGGTATAATATATAATATAATTTAACTCTTAATAATTTGCTCCTTACTTGTAAATAATATGTCTTAGTTTTTTATAAATAAAACTATTTTTTCATGAATAAATGGTAAAACTTCGTCCTTTTCTTAGTATGGTGGAACATACTGCGATCCCGCCTGCCAAGCGTGGCGATTATGGCACATTTTCCCCCAATAATGCGATCAATGGGGGAGGACTTAGTCCAGCAGTGGACGATCATAGGCTGAGGTGAAATGGTAAAACTACCTTAAAGAAACTTCGGAGAGAATTTTAATCCTATTTCAAATATAGGTTCCTCGATCCTTAGATATTTGTCTCACTCGTGGCGTTAGCTCCTAACTATACCATGAAGTTATTTAATAAAATCACGAGGTATTTCATGAAAATAAAGCATTTTCTCATTTCACTTTGAGACATATGCTTGAATGCTTTACTAGCTATTACTAGATATTACTAACGACTTATAAAGCTGAGTAAATACTCGCTCCACGTCTCTAACTTGCGTTTACAGTTAGTAAAAAAGCATCATCAATTTTGGACCGTTAACGTTACCATATTCAATGCTCAATGGTCGTATTAACATCTATCCGGTACTACTTTTTATTATTATACCGATGAATTTTTGGATTTTGTTGAATGAGTATGTAAAAAACACTAGTTTTATTTTTCTTTATATACAAGCAAAGATTCACTCGATGTGATGTGCTACTGCTAGGTTTTTTTCGAACATTCACAATAATAACAGGTAACATATTGCACGAAATGTGAACGATGGGAAGTGGGAAGCGGGTCGGCTGGCGACCTTCCAAAAAAACTTTATAGTTTGTAGTTAACTAATCTAATGCTGGTGATGTTAACTAATAATGTTTGTTAAATAAATATATAAAAAGCCAAATCTATAAAATAGTCGACACATTGACAATAAAACTATTTTGATACGTTTTAATTTTGGGGGTAATATACGTACATATCTAATGATAGTAGATACCTATACAGTAACAACACGTGACCATAAATTATCATCTTGCTGCTATTGTGATCTTTATAATATTGTCAAATTTCTGATGACGACGCATTTCAGTGTGATATTTTAGTATAACGCTTTTAGATTGCAATTATATCTTTTAACTTTATAATACCGAATGAATGTCAAACATTGAATAATAAAGGCGCCTAGGTATATTACACCATAAACTGTTTAAATCAAATCGTTCGATGCCTTACACTAAAAGTATGCGTATTTTTGGAAGTATTAATTTATTAAATATTTTTCATTATTCTTTGTATACTTTGTATACTTCTCCATGAGATTAGGTAGGTAGGTTTATGATCGTTGACTTCTCACGAGTTATCAGTTAGGAGTCACTTTACATTGTGTTGTTTTATTAAGAAGTTGGAACATGAGAACCTATTTCCGTTATAGCTTATCAGTTTTAAGTTGATCAACTTACTGCTATTTGAACCTCTTTGTCCTTAAAACTATGTCCATTACTTTTAGTTTTCAATCTAGCACAGACAGATATAGTAATCGGTAATTGAAAATTAAAATTGGGTGAGAAAATCAATTTAATATTATAAACTTTTGTTTATATGTTTACTAATACATGCGCGCAAGAAAACTGATGAGAATTGTAAAATATAACGGCAATTAACAATAAAAGAATTTTAACTTACGTCCATAATGTTTCGATCTTCACCGCAGCGGATGCGGAAACTGCCCACTGTGAAATTTAATGATGGAACAAGCGATAAACGTCATATTAAACTGCAGACCGGCGCTATCTATTCTCTATAGGAGCAAATGTTTTTACTACGTCAGCTATTTCTATCTATGAGATACGATGCCTCTATTTTACTATAGGATATTTCAATCTTATGCAATATATTAGCGTGCAATCGTAATTGAATTTGAACATCGAAATCGTACCATTTTATTTGTGAGACAACTTTGCTGTAGCATGTTAGACAAAAATTATCTCATTTTTCATCTGATGGTAGTTAATACTATATACTATTAATATCTATGCTACAAGTTTAAGTGTACCCATATTGCTATGATAAGTTAATTTATAATCTATATTTCTAATTGACATATAATATTATGAATCTGTCCAAGTGCAATGCAGTTTTTCGCGGTAAATATAAATATGATCTCATTAGTATGTATGTGTGTCAGAGTCGGCCTCTAATGCGGTAGTAATACGCGGGACCGTTGGGTGAAGCGTGCTTAATCTGTACGAGCGACCCGTTGCCCATAAATGGGACCCTTGTATGAGCTTTTCTGATAAAAGACAAAGTTCCGTTATCACTATGTTTATTTGCAGGAATAAAAAGTAAATGACATTTTGAATCATATACTGTTTACAATTCACTGTTTATTTTTAATCTTTAATTTACTTAGTATACTTTTATATTTTAGCACTGAGTTATTTCCTATCTAATTATATTGAAATGGTAAGTAAATCTAAAACCTTTTCGCCCTTTTTAATTTATCTTTAATCATATTTGTAAAATTATAAATAAGAAACAAATCGCACAAAAGCAAATGCACCAGTTTTCACTTAATTGTATCATATTTCTTCACGCTTTGTTTCCTATCGTTTACACGTTTATTTTTCTCATTCTATATGACATAAAGAAATAATTGTCACATTTGATTGATTTGTTCTATTCGTGTAGTTGTAGTTATCTTGTTTGAGAGGCATCAGTTTCACTGGCCGTTGTAGATGTTATGCGTGCAGTTATTCGTGCGCGCACGCTTCGCGGTTGGCACACATCTGTTCAACGAAAGTTTATTTATTCTCGTATTCGTACCTTCTTCGAGACGCATTGTATGATTGGTATATTCTCCGTTCTTTTCCGTTATTTGAATTCTGTGTTTAAACGACACAGATTTCTAATGTAATTTAATAAGTACATAAATAAATCTCGTGCTCTCTTCATCTCTGGAATAAATAAATTATGTTATATTTTGTATTTATGCAAATAAGATTAATTGTAATCTATTTCTCTGTAAATTAAGAACATAATGAAAAATATATGAGATACTATTTATGTATAGGCCTTGCATATACAACACTCGTTGTTTGCAAGGTAAGTAAAATCGTTTTTACTTTAGCTAATTTTTACGGTTATAGTGTCAATATTGAATTGCGTCTTCAAATTACGTCTTCTGTACAAATAGATAACGTTACAAGACATAACGAGTTAGAAGTGCTCGTGTATTTCCTATCAATGTTTCCCGTTAATTACAAAAACGTGTTTGTGAAGGTAATGTCAGTGCAACAAAAAGATAAAATTAATTTTATAACGTGGCAACATTATGCACGTCGTAAGCCGCGTTCCCGAAGCTCGGCCTCTATTGCGATTGAGTAAGCGACGCCTGCCAAGACAGCCGCCCACTGCCGCCCAAGCTTCCTACACTCCAGTCGAGTTAGCGAGGTCTAATTACCGACCATCGAATATTATCGGTTCTAGTTATTGTTACATTCTAATTTAGATATCGATAGATGCATATTACTCACTTAATACCACGCGACCGCTTGCTCGTTTACCACCTTCTATTACAAAAAATCGTGTCAATTAATGTAAAAGTCTTGTAGTATAAACAGGATACAACTTGTAATTGTAGTGTAGAAGGAAAAGTTGTATTTTTTCTTTATTCTTTTGTTTTAAAATACTGGCAAAATTATTTTTTTCCTTACGGCCTTATATTTTGGCAAAAGTAGTAAAATGTATCAATAACCCAGTGTTAGCGTTAGTTTCACTATAATTTTGTTAATATATATTTCGCTATGAAAGTTTATTTATTCAGACATATTTCACGCACCTGTTAGAAAGTCTATGATTAATTCACGTTGCATTCACGTGTTATACCTTGAAACATATTTATATTAACGAAACTTTTGGGATACACCAATATTAAAAATGATGAAAGAATTGTTCGTTGTAATAATGTTTTCCACATAGACACCTTTATTTGATATATGGGAAAGGCGTACTGCGGAAATATTAAAACGGACAATACTAAATTACGACGTGTAGCGCCTTTAACTGTAAAAATCTAATCTAATCTAAGTGATCACGTCAAGTGAATGTTTATGTGTACTCGTAGCTTAATTAATTTTCCACTGATCGCAAGAAACGAACAGAAGGACTAAAATGTTTCAGTTCCATAAGCGAATATAACCTTTAAACTATATTTCACTTCATTTATAAAATTTTTTGCTTTATTAATATTTTATTTATGTATTGAAAAACCAACTACGTATATAAAACAAAAATTACAAAATGTATATGTGTTATGTTATTAATTTTTTGTTCAATTTCATTTTTAAATATTATCCTTTATAAAAGTTTTCACAAAATACACATTGTGTTTACACAACATTTTACCTTTATACACGTGAAGTCATTGTACAGAACAGTGTAATAACCGACCAGAAAAACTTATATAGGTCATATTAATTACAATCTAGAGAAGACAGTATAAGGACTATTTGTATTCTACGAGATATAGATACTTAGATATATGGATGCTGATGAAGCGAGAGAGGTGTGCCAGGATCTCTACCTACCCCTCTTGGGTTACGGGCGTGATGTTATGTCTGGGAATAACGAGTCCTGTACGAATAAGTAGGTACATAGATTAGTTGTGGTCATGCTCATGAATCGACGCGAGATGTGCACTCACGACAGCCGCAGCTGCCAAGGCCGACCTCTACTGAACCACTGACTTACCGCCGTATCTCCTCGTAGAACTTGTTTTATTTAATCGTTTCTCACATCTTACGTTACACGCCTCAAGTTAAGGAATCGATTTATATATGAATCATATTTTTAATTGCGGGAAAGATAAAAAAGAACTAACAACTATAAAAAACTTTAATTTTGTCATATTAAGACTTAGCTTGTCAAAATCTTGGTAGATATAAATTTTAATCGTGATATGTAGGTCCCGCTATTTAAGAAGCAATATGAGCAAATAACACTTATATTTTACCAAGGAATATACGAGTGTTCTGTGATTCTTATGTTTCCTTAATATATCTCTCTAACAGATGAACATATACTATAATAGTTTAAGTCTGTAAGTAATCTGTTTCACTCACAATAGACGTCGCGGTGTCATTACAGATGGCGTGCGACGACACTGCGAGACTATCCTCGGGCATGCGGTCGACATTCCAGTCAGTTTCTGTTTGTCCGTCCTCGTCTAGCGGGCTTAAAATAATTACACAAGTGCTATTGTGTAGCCAACCCTGTAGAGTTCGTTGCGCCGGCGCTTCCCTTCGTTCACCTGACATTTTCTAAAATGGAGAGTAAAAGTGTACGGCCACTTTTAACAGGTTTTTGAGCGTCCGTTTTGTGACCGACTATTGCGTCTGAGACCAGCGGTCGTTAACACTTTCACTTTCTTAAACATTGATTACGAAACGATTTTACTTTAATCTAATTACTATAATCACTAAATATTTCTTTCGAAATAATGTTAATTATAGGGGTGTGCAAAAACTGATGGTAACATTAAACAATGGTACAATGTTTTACTTTATCTCATAAAACATCTTGAAAGTTCAGTTAGGTATGAAATAAGACCATCTGCGCTAGCTATTCCAACGCGTTCGAATTTCAAACTGTGAACAGTAAATAAATAAACGGTTGGATATGGAAGGCGCGAGCGTGCGGCGTGCGCGCGCGCCTCGCTCTTCGCCGCTCCCGCTTAGTGCGTAGAGATGGGATATACTAGGTAAATTGCGTACTTAGTATTTCAAGTACGTGTATTTGCAAATACTTGTTCCAAATACTAGTTCCTACAAGTATTTAGAAATATCAATTTTATGTATAGTACAAACAAAATTTTTTGGTTTTGAATTACATTTCTTCAAGGTTTAGGTGGCGCCGGAAAAAAAACGATTTCCTCCAACTTTCACCCTAAAATGTGTCCCCGTTTCAGTTGACGACGAAAAAAAAAAACGTCGCCAACGTTTTTTGTTTTCGTCGTCAGGTCACAACCACACGAAATTTGTATACTACACTTTGACTTTCGCTTCTACAATACATATGCCAATCTTTTACTTCTACCATACCAAATACTTCTACCAAACAAAATACTTCAAACACAACATACTTTTAACGTACTAACACATTACATACTTGTAAATACTCGATACTCGTTCTTTTAGTCCTCACATACTCGATACTTACACGTATTAAGTGAAACCTAGTATCAAAACCTGTTCCAGTATATACGTCCCACCTCTATCAGTGCGGCCGCGCCTCCGACTGACTGTTGACGTCGTGTATACATCGCGTGCACGAATTGAAGTCGACTCAATGTAATAGTGAACGCGGTTCAGGATCGTGATCTGTGTGCTCTCGTTTCGAAAACAATCCCGGTTCCGTGATGTACTCGGTGTGTCTCTAACAGTTCGCGGTTTCACATACGACGTTTTGACGCGTGGGTTTATTTTGGTGTTGTTCTATTTCAGCTCAGGGCTCTCGGTGTGAATAAACAGCGTGTTTATTTGTGCTGGCAACACGCTGACTTTAATAGTAAAATATCTCGAAATAATAAAGAACTCCTGTTAGAATTCTGTTACGAACGTTGAACAGATGTTCCTAAACCTAAGCTTAAAAGATTCAGAAAAACGCAGGTTTCGCGTACAGGTTCATTGATTCTTAACAATTATAGTTTATAAATATGTATAAGTAATATTATACAAAAAGTTTATGTAACTGTTTCTATATATTTTGTCAAAGATATATATATAATATGTTTTGTTTTAACATTCCAACTAAGTGCTAGGGTATGGGAAACGACAGTAGTCGAATGATTCGAACCCACGACCTCATGATCGGTAGGCCGTACCCTAAACAGTTAGGCTATTGTCGCTTCAAATGCATCTTAAATACATTTAAGAGTAAACGTATTTTAAATAATTTTTCCTCCTATTTAAAATTTATATTCTTTTACTAATCATTTCTGAAGCATTCATTCAAAACATAACATTATCTTGAATTATAACCAAACATCATTTGTGGTAAAGGTCGATAACATAAATGTACTCATTCGGTGTAACAAAATGCTTATGTAATTAATTTCGGTCATCTGGAAAGAAAGAAATTTCATAACGAAACATCTCGAGCATCCTTAACATTCAATCATTGACAGAAAACTGTGATCACAACATGTTTTATGTTAATGTTTCGGCACTGCGAACGTACGGTAAACAAAACTACACAAATAAATAGAGTAGGTATAGTTAGATTTTGCACGATCACGATCTTAACGTTTATACATCTGCATAATTTTCATTTCTTAAGTTCTTCGGTAGCTAAGGTGTTACGTACCTAGATACCTAAACCGGAGCCGAAAAGCGAAGATACATTTTGCCTAAAAAAAGACTACAATCAAATTTTTTTTGGAGAAAAATGTGGACAATTAAGTGGCAAAATTTTTCACTGTTTATGTTGGCTACATTACAAAATTTACACGTAAAGAAAATCTCATATAACCTCGTTTAAATATTTCCTAGCATTTTTTTTAACTTTAGTTCAATTTTTTCGCTGATACAGACCGTTTAAATTAAATAAGTTTTGCGTTTTTCCAAATTTATATTCTATACATGAATATTCGTGTGCGTGACACACATAACACACACGTGACACACTAATGCAACACACTGACACTTCGAAAATAACTTCACTTTTGAACGTTAAATGTGTATGGAACTCAGATTTATAAACTCCATCTGGAAGTTTATAAATCTATGTTTATTAGTATCGTTCTATGAATATATGTGTAAAAGTTTGAGTTTGAGTATTTTGCCTTTGAAAAATTACACCAAAAAACTTTAAAAAAGTTGTAAATATGGTATGCAATGTTTCCTACGCATTATTAACTGCTTTTTCTTCTTTGTACTTTCCTCTTACACTTCCAGAATCGTTTCTTTGTCTAAGATTGGATTTATCAAGACATTACCACTTTTGTATGAAATTTTAACAATCGGTGTTACGAATTGTTTATACTCCATTTTCATTATGAATACCGATATGACGAACGTCAGGATTTAAACAATGGATGCATTAGAATTTAATAATAAAGTAAGACGTGTACGTCAACTTTTATTGTTAATGTTAAATGACAGACTGATTTTTTTAGTTTAAACATATTAGCGCGTTTATTTCTTTTAAATGAGATCCGCATCGGCACATTCTCAGTACAAGCTTAGTTCAGTAATATCGTATCGTTTAATAAGACGATTATCAAAATAGGTGATTACGCACGTTGCTAGCTCTGCATGTCCCAGTGACCGTATCCGTCGCAAATCGACTGTTTCCTCCGAGCGTCTTTGCCGAGGCTCACCATTCTGAGCATGATTTATACCTGCCACGTCATTAGTTAGCTTGTCAGCGCTTGTCGCTGGCGGATGTGTTTATTTGCTCGGCCTATTTAAAAGCGTTGCTTTTTGGTATCAAGACACAAAGGGCCGAGGCTTAGTCGGTTGTTGGCTCCTCGCCGACCTCTTTACATCGCTGTCCTATGCCTGACAAAGAATGCATGTTCATGTGCTCCACAAAGGCAGCCTTACAAACCATGTTAATTTTTAAACGTCATATATATATATATATATATATATAT
>DWLR01005974.1:0-10460 GCA_018246295.1 Papilio alexanor hazarajatica
TATATATATATATATATATATGTGTGTGTGTGTGTGTGTGTGCGCACGTTACTTCATTGTCCCCTTGCTTACTGTATATATTCGACCATAGATTCCATATCTATAACAATAAAAAGAAACATTTCCTTATCTTCGACTTAAAAACATCGTGTTACAACTTTTGCTGTTCATATTTACTACAAATAAATACCAAATAATAATTTCTTCCATTAATATCACCTCACTATTCCACACTACTAAATGAAAATCATACATTCGAAATTATATTTATAAATAGGAAAGCTTTAGGTCAACTGTATTAATTTGTCGGTGATTGTACGTACGTACTTTATTTGGTTTGGTATTTTATATTTGAATTGCTCTTGCTACTTTTTAATTGCACTGTGCCAATTGTTAGACGCGTATACTCGAGTAGTTAAATTCCGTATCGAATCTACTCGATCTGTCACGCCACTCATAGATTCGTATCGGCTATCCTTCTAACGATCAATAAACTTTATCACACCATTTCGGTAGGAATCTCAATAATTATCGATCTATAAATTTTTATTGACGATTAAACTGTGTTTTTATGATGAAACTTTGGTGAAAGTCTGAATAATATTCTAATACCATTGGAGTATGGCAAATTTTTTTGATGATCCTTAATTATTTATAACGAAAGGAATCGTCGTCAGCGAATGGGTTATCGCGTCTCAAGCGCAATTTTTAAATCGTTACAATGGTTTATAAAATTGAATATTCACGGCGGTAATCGAACAGAAAGCTTGCGCCGGCGCCGACGCTCATGATATATGAGGGCCCCACCACATACTTAACTAATAAACCCTTCCAGTTAAAGAGACACATTCAGATATATAGCCGTCCCATTCCTGCCAACATCTACCACTATAATTACGGACGTTATTTGAAAACGTATGTTTATCTTCGCACATCCTCAGAGTACGGGCTCGTCTAGTAAGTAAGCTGGTTTATCGCGCGATTGTAATTATGAATAAGTCTTCATAAATTATTCATCACGTTGAAGCCTAACGCATCCGTTACAAATTAATTAAAATCAGGTAATTGTTTTCACACGTTATAATAGAAAAAGTTACTTGGCGAAAAACTCGTAACCCTTCTAATTATATTCATAATTAGTGGTCTTTAATGAATAATCTAATGCACCTGCTACAACAGGTACAATGGTGCAATAAAACTAGAGCGAGACGATCGACCGCGCTCCGCTCTATCGCTAAAACGGTGAGCGGTCAAACTAACAAAACGACCTGACTCCGTAAATGTTACATGCGGGCCGAAAAAATCAACGTATCTATTATAAAGGCCTTTTTTTGTTCCATCGTTTAGTTTTACAACGCAGTCGTAAATTATAATTTATTAAAGGAACGAAATTAAGATATCTATATCGTATCTATGGCGGTGCGTCTTTTAGATTGTAATTTCCCGGCGCCCTTAGTGTCGTCCAGCAGGTCCGAAGCAACGGACTGCTCGTCGCGACCGGTGCTAAGAACTCATGTGCAGGCGACATGGTGCTGTGGAGTGGCCGATCGTTATGCATATAGCGTGTTCGAATCGTAAAGGCGGCGTGACCCGCGCTCGGCTCCGCGGCGGCGATGCATCAAAGCGAACGTACATGCGATTCGATGCGACACACGTCTCGCCAATTTGCGCTTCGCAATCAACGGATTCGCTCAGCAACCGCGACGAACACGTGCTCTGATGACGTTTGAACGTCTTCAAACTTCGACACGACTGCGCCAAACATTTGATGTATGGAAGACGAGTGACAGGCCACGTGGAATATGCAGTGTACTTACTCTATTTGTGTTAGTGATTAGCGCAACCATCAGATCATCATACTCCAACATTAGGACTAGAGATATTAATATTGTTAGAAACGTTAACTATACGGAAAACATGTATATGGTATCGAAATTATAAGAAATAAGTTAATGAAACAAAATGCACAAATAGCGACTTTTAATGATGTTTTGGAACTTTGTTTTGCCACTAATCTAACCGCAGAACGCAATTAAAGTTTATACAAAATCATATATTTTAATACGTTACATAATATCTACATTTAATCTTCATTCTATTATCCGAATAAATGTTAAGATAGAAAGCCGATAATCAAGTTCCAAGCCAGACATACTGCAGACAATGCTCAAGGCATCGGAACTGTGTAACCGTCTTCGACGTTTAAAAAAAAATTGGCGTATTTAATTGCACGATTTGTTTTTACTTTTTCACACGCGCCACGAGATGCACTCGGCACCCGGTGCACGAATGTTGGAATCATCACCGTCTACGCGGAATTCTGATGAGAGTTTCCTTCTGCAGTGCACAAGCGATACATAAAACATGCGTCTCGCCGTCATGTTTACAACGGACAATACGATCGCGCTCCGTTTGCTAAGCATGCTTTTATAATGTGCTTCAAATTATCTATGAAAATATACGCTTCTATCGCTGGAACCGTATCGATGTAGTGGCGTCTCAAACAATACTTTGTACGCGATAAGAAACTAGATTCACTTTTCGATGATTTATTTCTTTTTAATGGAATCTCTGCCATGCTTTAGTTGTTCGTAGAGGTCAAAGACCGTATCTGTTATGAATGCGAGCGCACGGAGACGCCGCGCCGCAAAAATATGTCTCCACAAACAAACGAGACCGAACAAAGTCTAGCTGCCCGTGTAGGAAGCGATAATCTAAACTGCCACAGCTATAGACACGAAACGGAAATAAACGCCAGTAATTATAATTAATGTAAGTCCATTTTTAATTAAGGTTTGAGTTAACTAAAATTTATAGCTTTTACTTTTCAGGGTTCTTTACGAGTTATATGTGGTGAAATAATGACAAACTTTTAAGTTTGGAGGATTGACCGCGCCATTTGCCTAGAAATAATTTAATGTTATCATCCACAGACAGTTTAATTATAGCTCGTGACTCAGTAGACATGTAATTATAATCAAATTAACTCATTAAAAGCAAAGTTTGATCTCATAAACGCAATTTCATATTTAATTATGTCTTTTGTAATTCAAGTGCATTTAGGCAGTAAAAGGTATGGTATCGTCTACGTATCAAAATTGTATTTTTATTTGAATCTAAACATCACCGCGATACTCTCTGCTACCTACTTACTATAAAACAGGTTCTATATGGATCAAGGTAATAAATCATTGGCCCGCTAGTAAAAGTCCCACACATAGAAAAACTCTCCAGTGCTTTGATTATAGCTTAATTAAAATTCTTGTTCTTCATAGGTACTATCTTCTCGTTATTACGCCATACTTAATAGCTGAAATCTATAAATCATATTGAAATAAAGGTTATGCTAAAATGATGTTAAAGTACATAATTTTTTTTTAAAGTAGAGTCTTAATTTAGGATGAATTAGCTACCTAGAATAGTCATGTAACATGATGGCAATTTACGCTCTTGCAAATCCAGTGCGGATGGGGTGGTGACCCGTCTCCCTGGCTTGGCCCGTTAACCTTTCAAACTAACCTCAGCCGTTTAGTTCTTGACTAATCGACCGGTCATTTCCAAGAGACTATAATATTACTGTGAATAAGTTATGTTTCATTGGTCTTGTCAATGATAAAAAATTCTAAACATTTACGGATGGACATGAGAACAGTTGAATCGTTTTTACAATTGCTATAGTTCTAAATGTTATTGAAACATTTTCATCAAATTATAATTAATATTATATATATCATCTATAAAAATTAAATGCATATCTCTTTCCTAACAACTTCATCAATTATGGATGGGAAGCTAAACTTAAGGGTAATTCTGTTCTCAATAAAACAATAAAACTGTCGAGTTTATAGCCGTATCGATCAAAAAGTAGTTTCACATCGATGCAAACCTCGTATCAAATTTGAATTAATTAACGGTAATTTAAATAAATTAACAATCCACTTCAACAGTTTACTGGCAACATTTAAATAAAAGTCTTAAAGTCTCGATCAATTAATAATTGTATTGCATGTATTAACTTACCTTTGTTAAATTCTAGCACGATTTACTGACTTAAATTTCGATATAGGTCTCATGTACAATTTTTTATTGGATTTTAGTTTACTTGTAAGATAATTAATATATCTATATGATATTTAGCTTTATTCATTTTTTTATAGGAAGATACACGGCTTGTGAATAAGTCATAGTTTTAACTAAGATACAGGCTTCACTTACACAAACAACGAATTTTCATTTTTTTTCCTAAATATTTAATATCTTTAATTAGGTATGTGATTTTATAGAAATTATTATATGTATTTATATTCTACCATTCTAAAAACTTAAACAATAGGCAATTAAAAAATGTTATAAACTTTTGTGGACGATTAAAAATTCTTGTAAAGCCTTAGTAAAAGCACGATGATATTTTTTTCCCTTACGCACCTTCATAAATGAATAATTCATTAATTACATTTATGTAAAGTTTTTCTTTTAAATTTCCATATATCCTAGTACAGTCATATTGACGTACGGTGAGCTAGCACTGAGACTGTTAATTTTACCAATTAAGGTGTTAAAGCCTATCCCCAATTGGTTCGATGGCTGGAATTAAGATAAAGTTCGCACCTGGTAGGCTGTTTAAACGTCGCGATTCGAGTGCGGCGCAGTAAGGCGCAGTGTTTACGACTTAGCCTCGACGGACACTGGACCACTCCGCCGATATAATCACCTCGATAACAATATTGAAATGCGACCAGTAATTGCTTAATATAACTGGCACACGTTTACAAAGATAATAAAATGTTTGAAATAATGACCATTTTAAAGGCAATCATTATTTTTTAAACTTTTTTAAATTAACATATAGAAGTATATGTAGGATTTTTTTATATTTTTGTCATTTAAAAATACCATTAATATGTTTGTATTTTTATAATTATGATAGACAAAACTTTAGTCATACGTTAATGAACATTAGTTTCGCTAAATATTTATGTGATCTTGTATTTTGACGGGAAACTTCAATTCTTAACTGTCCAATAATTCATATTTGCTACATTATGAAATCGCTTTAAAGTATATTCGATTAATTTTAAAGAAGAATAAAATATAAAAAATCCAATTAGAAAGAGTTGTACTGTCGACATTGAGTTCGTAGCACGGTAGTGTGCGTTGCGTTTAAAGCCCCATTCTTTATAAAGGGTTGAGTTTACAGCATATTTTATAGGATCAGCTGTTTGATTACGTCACTAGATATTACAATGCGTTTTTAGTAAACTGCTCCCATATAATGACTTAAAATGATGTTATTGGTACTATTAATTTATATGAAAATTATCTAACAATACTTATCCTATAAATCAGACAAATGTCTACTAACAATCACATTGGATGGATTGGATGGATATGGATGGATTGCATGGATTTGATACATTTTTCGTAGCAACTGACTTTATCTAGTAATATGATAAAAATCCTTACTTAGTAGCATTATAAATAATTTGTACCACGAATTTAGAAAATTAAGAAGATTAACTATAGTATTAATTTCAACCTTGTCTTTAGGTAATATATTTGAAAACTTTAGCTTCAGATGACAGTTAGCAATGGTTTAGTTAATACTGTATAAGACGCAGATTTCTTTCGTTTCGAGAAATTATATTCGAGGTCTATCACTGAAATATAAGGTTAATAATTAAATTGTAAATGCATATTCTAGATAAAGTACCCGTCGTTTAGAACGCTCCGTGAAATAAGTGACCAGGTATAAAACTATTATTGAGGTACATAGGGTCCAGTAAAAAGTGTAATTGTGCCGTGCCGCAAAAAACGTTGCACAATTTTTATGCCCGAGCAATTGTCTTCATTCAGTCCCCTTAAAGGTACTCTTTCCCAGAATCTACGCCTTTGATATTTTAAAGAAAGCCAACATTGTTGCAACGATAAATTAAAATAATTGTCCTTAGCATGTCAACGGACATTTAAAAACTTAATAAAAAAGACAAACTGAAGCAAGTAGCAACTACATTAAAATGTGAATTGTACGTTATACGTTGAAAAATACTTTTAAGGTGAGAACGTAGTCCTTCTTTAGTAATAGTAGAAAGAAGGCCACGCACCTGCGGCACCTCTGGTGTTGTAAATTGTTCGTTGGCGGCGGTGATCACTCGTCAGGCGACGCACCGCTCGATTGCCCTCTTATGCATTATGCAAATAACAGTTAAAACTGTGTATCTTTACATATCGATTGTATTTTCACTGCACTTATTCATTTTCGTTGAATAACTGACATGTTTATTTTATCCAAACGTTATTGTACCTCTGTGTTACATTCAGCCTATGCGGCTTAGATTGTAATTGTTTTAACTTGTTTTAATTAGTATTGCGAGTTTTTCTTACTTCTTGAGTAAATAACAAATAGTGTAAAATATAAAAGTCTATAAAATATGAAACAATAAGTGTCATGTAAATATCAAATACAGCAAAACGAAAAAAAAAAGATTTTTTTAAGTTACGGATTAATTTACATTTCTCGGGCAAAGATAGAAAACCTAAGTCCGAGTAAAAGCATTACTATACTACATTTAAGATTTAACCATTCAATGCATCGCACAAAGTATAATGTTCAACAGAATGCTTTTATCTACCGCCTTTACGATCCATGTGAAGGTTAAGAAACGGTATTATTTTATTGAGATAAAGATCTCGACATATATGAAGCTTTACATATGTTACAATTGCAGAATAAAATTGATGTAATTAGTTGTACGTACTGAATTAATCTGCAATTATGTAGAAGCATAACGTTTTAAAAAAATATTATTAAAAAAATAACTTTAGGACTTAATCATTTCAGGATAATCTTTTTAGGACTTTTGAAAATACGAAATTATAGTAAACTTAAATAATATACTTAACTCCACAAAATTTATTCAACAATATAGAAAAAAAACCAAAGATTTTTAAGCTCTGTATCTAGATATTAATTCAATTGTTTGATTACCATGTACAGACAAACTGAGCACTAAATCTCATAGCGATGACTTCGATTCTGCACAGCTCATAACGCGACGTTCACTGCACGTAATAAATCCTGCGTGCCCAACCTCCTTTGTTCCCGACACCTCAAAGATCATTAATTTGCTATTTTTAATCGTCAATCTTAAAAGATGAAACATTTTAATGTGCCTCAATCCTAACTTTTGACATAAGTCAGAAAATGTTTACGAAATCTTTATAGGTGACTTTTAGCTGTCTCTATCCAAATTTGAAAACCTGGTGTTATGGAATTAAAAAACAAGAACGATATGAAATCGACATTTAAAAACTGAAAAAAGGCTGCGGTAGTTCGTGATCTTTAAATTCGTTGTTTTTTCACCTTACTAATATTAAAGTCCACCTCGTAAGATTGATTTCTGGGATATACATTTTTGAACTTTTATTCAATAAATACGTGCTTATTGCTTTTTTTGGTAATCGATACGAAAGTAAGGCAACTTCGCTACCTTGCACCGTACCCCGGGGGCGAAATTTCAACTGGCTCGGTTCGAAACATCACGAATCTCAATACCGAGCGTCTCGAAAATCCGGTAATTGTTCCACTCCAAGAATTCAATGTTGCAATGCGATAAATCATTTATCGTAGCAACGGTACAGTTATTAAGTTCGTGTAGGTACCACCACGTATAATTCGCTCCGACGTCATGCGTCCTTGATCCGTAATAATCGTTCAATGACAATATTATAGACACCACAGCAATGCTATACTGGCAACTTTGTTGCATCAGTTTTTTCCGTAGCAAAATGCAAACTCAATCTGCAAACTTTAATTAACTAATATTATTAACCACACACCAGGTAAATAATGCTTGCATCATATGATTGGTCTATCTTGCTGTTAATCGATTATACTAAATCCAACATTAATAAAAAAAAAAATACAATTATGTAACATTTTATTATTTCATACGATTGACTTGCGATGACATAAAAGATAAGAAATACCTAAACTAAAACAAGAAAGGAATTTATACTACTATTCGTATATTATGTCAATGTTTTTACTAGAGTTCCTTAATTTTTTAATATTAACAGGAAATGAACTAACAGAAAAGGAATAAACGTTCGTTTTATAATTCGATGAAAAACTAAATACAAAAACGATTTTAACTTGAATGTTATTATGTTATATAATAGTTAAATATGTAATATTATAGAAATATATCGAGCTGTAGTTATAAAGCTTTTGTTTTTTTTTTAAATTTTGTGTAGCGTGTAGTAATGTAAATTATGTCATTTGTCGTAAATGTAACGAGTCATTTGGGGCAGCGTCATTGCGCTTCGCCTAGAATTATCGACCGTCCAAATTGTACGCAAGTTCAAGGACCCAATAAAAAATGGGCACGTGAGCGTACGCCGGCTATGGGACGTTACGAGCTATTACACGATACTAATTCACGATAGCATCGTTTAGACGCGGCGTGTTGGTAAGCGGATGTTAGGGAAATTATTCTTCAATGAGTTTAGGATAAAAAAAATCTAACCTAGGATAAAATGGCGAAGATCTATTACGTAGTTTGGTCTTAATAATAATGGTCTTTGCAATTGACTAAATAATGTAATAAGTTTCTTTGCAACTTTACATTCAATATTACAAAAATGCAATAGTAACCAACTGCAGTGCAAAATGCGTAATTATATTCACCAAGCCTTTTAAAAAAAGGACCAGTTATTTACCTTTAAAAATGTTGCCTTAGAACTTTTTTTTTATAATCTCGCCCTTTGAGGAAGTGGAAATAGAATTCTGTCTTCCCGCGTTCTAATGATAATTTAAAACTTAAGCCTGAGCACTGGGCTGCGACAGTGATATCTTTAAAAACATATCTTCAAACGTTCTTAATTATGTGAACAAAGTTATAAATATTTTCTTAAGTGTAGATATTTGAGATATCCCACACGAAGATGACGCGGATACGAACAATTCAAGTTTTATTTTAATGAGCTGTTAAGTATGCTCGTTAGTTAATTATAATAAAATTTTAAATTAAATATTTATTAAACATACGAAATCACGGACTTTTAAAATATCTTCGTATTTATCATAATGTTGGTATTTCCATGTCGCAATACAAAACGTTAGTTACAATGGAGGTGCGTTGATGGACATTGATGCATCAACCATTATGTGCAAGTATAAATAGCTATTATTAAATATAAATTGTAAAACGCTTTTTACTATACACCAAACACTTTTTAGGTAGTGCTTTCATACACGATATTTTACAAGACGGGAATCGAACTTGCAATGCTCGTTAGTGTAACCAGCGACTGAGCTATCAACCGACTACAACAAAGTAATTATTAAGGATAAAGTCGGCGATTTCACCTTTGTGAGCGTAGTTTCCTAGAGTTTTTTTTTGTTGTTGTATCGTTGTAAAGACAAAAACTTGTTAGGTGTATGATATTAATTACAATTCTTGCACCTGCTTATGTTTGCAAGTATGAATGTTATTTAAGTTTTTACGACATTGGGTTTGTATTAGCCAACTGGTCGCGAGCGTTTTGTGCGATCGGTACCGGTTGTACGCAGCGGTGTGTTCGCGCCCGTAGTGACGTACGCCGTCACCGACTGGCCCAGTGCTTACAGCTTTCTTACGGTTGTTTGTACCTGTATGAGTTATGTTACTTTGCTTTAGTCCTAATGAAAGCGTTTGTTCGAACTGTTTTCTTGAGGTTTGATATTCATTTTTTTTTTAAATAAAATTCTGCAACATGAAAGGACTTTTCTTTAGTCTAAGAAAGTTTTAAATGTGTGTTTGTCAATTTAGATAAAGTTAAGTTTAAACTTATATATTTACCATGCAAAATAATATGCTCTCACGGAATTGGTAAACGATCGAAATAATAGTTATGTATTAAAATGTAGTACTGTACTTATAGTTGCAATATCTTAGAACTTTCTAGCGGAAAAGAAGGTTTTCAACAAGTCGATAATGTAGCGGTCTTCACAGTCAATGTCTCAATGCTGAATTGATGTTCATTTGTAAATCTTGACTTTAGTTCTTAAGCATATTTGACTGATGAAACTGATGAAATGGAAACTGTAGTTTAAGATTCAAGAAGCTTGCTTGTATTGTAAATAAGCTTTATACTAAAAGGTCGGAGTCAAATAATAGATGAGAAGTATGTAAAAAAATAATGTAACTTCTGCCTAATCTTATTGAACAGAATGCAACGCTTGTAATATTCTAGACTTCACTGCTATTAAAGATAGTTCTCGACACCTACTCACATATAATTTTCCTCTCAGTTTAAGTTTCTAGATAATATAAGGCAATATTGTTGGAGGCATGTCTAGACACTATGTGAAAAATACGAAATAAGATTCATATTTCAAGGAAAACCGGAACACATGTTCTGCTTCCCACAAGAGGTCGTGACATTGGAGAATTTATACAATGTTATTTTTAGTTTAATAA
>DWLR01005975.1:0-10459 GCA_018246295.1 Papilio alexanor hazarajatica
ATAAGGGATAAAAAGAGAGAAGGGGGCGGGGTTGTTCATACAATCTACTTAACCGATCATCATTAAAATTTGTACACATATTTTCATTAAGGTACTCGGAAGGATATAGAATAGTATTTATTACAAAAAAAATACGGAGGGTAAAAAATATCATTACATTATAAATTATAAATCCGAATGTTTCAATGGACGTTTGTCACCACATAACTCCACACCATCTGACCAGATCTGGCCAAAATTTGGCACAAACATAGATTATATATAGTCCGTTTCCGCGGAACGTTTTTCACCCAGATATATGTATATATTTACATAGAGATACATCAATATTGAATTCCACGCGGACGAAGTCGCGGGCAACAGCTAGTTATTTATAAAAAATAATCAACGTTAAGAGCTTGTTGTCAAGTGTTATAAAGAAGATTGTTTTTTATCATACAGTAGGCATATGGGTAAGATTTTCTCTCGATAGCAAGTTACAGGCCTACGTGTAATAATACGATACCTTGTAATATTTGGTAATAGTTCAACGCAACATGCTCATCTCGTTGCCTCATAGCTTAAATAGTAGAGTAATAGTTCGTAAACATTTCCAAGTTCAAATGAGTATACCAAAATGTATAGAGACAATATGCACCTTGGAGAAGGTAAATTAAAAAAAGTACTGAGAAATACCTATCAACCTTGAATTGAAAATTTAATATACCACGAAATTATGATGAATTCGTTACGACAAAACAAAGTTTATTTATTTGTTGGGGATAAATTAGAACATGGTACTTTAAGGCTTCGTTTCTTCATTCTTTTAAGATCATGGATTTCCAATATGGTCACTTCAAACTTCCTGATACTCCACTATTCATTCATCCTTTGTGTACTAACATAATATCAGGTTGGCAACTAATAAGCCCGCCACTTTTTTCTGTGTTTTAAGAAATGAATACAAAAAAATCTCTATGATCTTCATACTTATTACATAACGTTCGTATAAAGTAATATTTATTACCACGGATTATAAGATTAGAGCGTCGTGAAGTCATGGTACCGAGCCAATTTAAAACTCGACAGATTAAGTTAAAAATAATGTATGGCGAATCATTAATGTTGCGTGAAACGAATCTGTCGTGGTGACGTGCGTGGCTCTGACAGCTGACGCGAAGTGACAACCCGCATCCGGCATGTCGATGTTCAATTGCAATATTTATTTTTATTAGAATAAACGTTGATCGGTTCAGAATTGAAATTTATTGCAAGCACTGCAAGATCAAATAATATCGAAAGAAATGTTATTTGTTATGCTATAAACTAAAGATATTGTTTTAATAATTATTTATCAAAGCATTGCCTGATTAATGAACAAAGTTTTCTGACACTGCTTTTGTCTTATTGCAATTAGTTGCTGAGTTTTGTTATTAATTATAGTCTGTCTGTCTAGGAACTACTTGAGAACGTTAGAGGATCACTTCTCTTGAACATTAATGACACAGTAATTAAGATCCCCACCCACCACCCACTACGTCATCGTTCTCTCTATTACTGCAACTGAATATAATTTATTATACTTTAATATTTTGAATTATAAATGTACAAGTACTGTCAATATATCCTGATGAATTGATTCAAGAATGACATCATCTGATTAAATACGATGATGGTGTATAAAGTTATATGACTTATAAGTGTTATAAATTAATTGGTGGATAGCGACCAACATCCGCAACGAACATAAGAATGTTAGGTGCATTTTCAGCATCACTTTGTGATAAGAAGAAGGAGATAAGTAAGGGATGAGAAATGTCTGTGTCACCTTACTCAGTATGAATAGCTACTTTCGTAAACGTCCGTATTTTGTAAGGTACTGAATCTATTCGAATGTTAAAGCTTGCTATTTCATCGTTGAAATGGAATTCCACCACATCGTAGATAACAGCAAACAATTGGTTTCGATCTTTTGCTCTAAATGTCTCACTGCGCATCTTTAATTAGGATCATTTAAAACAGACCGCGACTTATATTAGATAAACATTTTGACTTGCGAATGTTTATCGAATTAATCTCGCGTCTCGTAATAAATTCATCTGCTTATATTTATAGTCCGGGAGGGGAATTAACGAGCGGACTGCCTGCGGCCCGCACGTTCGACTATTAAAACATTCAATGTCGTTTACTACGTTGTTAAAACAACTGTTGTGGATGTAGTAGATAGTGACAGCTGTAGTTATACTTATTAGTGAAACTTAATAGTGAAAGACGGCAAACGACCAAAAGGGTCAAGTGATGTTATGTTTGTGATCACCATAGTTTTAAGATATAGATATAACAGTCTAGGGTTCTGAATTTTCGAGGATCACAGCAAAATCCCATTTCTCTATTCTATCTAGTATCAAAACAACTGATAACACCTATATAAAAAAGTTGTCAAGCAAATTTGTAGCGTTGAAAATATGATTTGAATGTTTTGTTGTCCGTTCAGTGTATGACGACGTGGTGCGTGTCTGTTTGGCGGCTGCCAGGCGATGCCAGTCGTTGTCAGACGCTGGGCCAAGTCACAACACCTTCAGGTTTCTGTTTACACACGCACTAGACGTGTTATTAGTAGACATCCCCCAATGCTAGTTTTCAATGAATTAATTAAAAACGAACACAAACACACAAACCTTTTTCTTGCGCGACTTTTTATTCATGACGATCTGGCTTCAGATCTGAAACGAAAACAAAGATTTTTAATGTGCGACTTCAAAGCGACGGGCAAATGGACGCCGCCGGCCCGTTCGGATCCAACATGGCTCGATCGAATGCATGTACAATGCGGTCTCATATTTAATTGGATCAAAAATATTCTATCGAATGATACAAAAAATTATAATGTCTTGGATAATACTATCATAATAATCCAAACACAATATTTTACAGACATTTATTTTGTACACTAAAAAAATCTGTAAATAAAACACTTTAGAATAAAATCGGAACACAGAATTTTCGATCGAAATTATTTACATTCTAGGCGGCTAAAGATGAGAACTAGAATTTTGTTTCTTTAATAGCTAAATTTGTGCTATCGATTCTTTTCCCTTATAAAAAAATATATGTGAGGATTTCTAAAAGCGTAAATAAATTATTGGTTTGTCCCAGGAATTCGACTGGATCAAGCTTATGTCAAACAAAAACAATGGATTTCGTAATAGCATTGTAAGTAGTTGTTAGACATCGTCCGAATATTGAAGAAATTAAATGAAATCGTTGTTATGTTTACACAACACAATTCGCGGCGCCTCCGTGAAATTATTCCATCGTGGTTATAGTATTCCATGGTGTCACGAATCCTAAAACATCTGCGGCAGTTTAGTTACTATTAAAAGAAATACATGAAATAAAATTTTAAGTAAAGGGTGGGGGTTGACGGAGAAGGGGATGGGTAGTAGAAGGATATGTCCATATTTCTGTCTATCCTCTCCTCTGTATATGTCTATTAAAGGTAGGCAACAACAGTGGCCATAGCTCTCATACTACGTGGTCTTCTGCGTATTAGACTAAGTACTAAATGCCAGTTTAACGGAGTGTCACCGCCTTAGCTAGGGCTAGTTTCTGAAAATCTCAAAAATGCATATGTGGACGATAAAATCCTGTAAAGGTAATCAAAAGAAACCAATATAGTGCAGTTGGCTTAGAAATTGGCTCTTATGAATCTCTGTCATTTGAGCGTGTTCACTTTATGTGGCTTCAGTGCAACGTGCATAGGTGTATCTATTTTAAGTATAATAACAACGTATAAAATAACGGTAATCTGTTAATTTGATTAGTTATTAGACGCACAACCAGCCCAGTAGCTATTCATTGTCCACGGTCACTTTTTTATATATATGTGACTGCTGACGAAAGTTAAGTATGTACAATTCCTTCTTCTCTGCTGTTGAAATCTTGTCAGACCGGTCGTCATGACCTTCCTAAGGGCAGGATAAATTAAAAACTAAAACGCACACAACATTTTTCATTGTTTAAATCAGGTGGTGTAGTGCTGGCTAAAATATTTAATTAGAATAATAATTGTAAAATTTACTTTAAAATCGAACAGAACTGAAAATAAACTATTGTACAAGAAGTGCACCATTAAAATTCCGAACAACGTGTAGGAACTATTACTAACAGTGTTAGTATGAGCGCAGAGATTGCGTGCCGCATTAGACGGGTTTAAATCACATTTGAGCGACATACATACATACGAGTATATCGGCCTCACGCATAGCACGCGCCACTCGGCAGTCGATCAACACCGTTTCTACATACCAATGCTTTTAAGTTTTATAATTGAAAATATGCACGTCGATACCAAAATAACTCTCTATACTTAAAGTTACTACTAACAAGCAGTAGATTATGAAAATAAGATACATTGAATTAAGGTTTGAAGTATGCCCTAAGATAATAAAAATACTGGGTTTGTGAATAGGTACTTATATGTTAGGGTGATGGGAGAACACTTAAGTCAGGAATCTGTATTTAGAAACTCCTGCGTAGCATCATATTATATATAGACTTCTATATTTTTTACGCAGCATATATAAAACCATAGAATATATAAAACACCAAAGTGTTTTCAGATTAATGGTAAGCATTAAAATGATAAACAGTTTTTCTTGTGAAATAGTGTTATCACAAAAGTATAACATCATGAAACTTTTACGTGGAAATAAAGACGCATTAATTTTGGGTGGTTTTAGATGGCGACCTGTAATAATGTTGTCGTCAGGCCCAATTCAATTATTTATGTGAAAAATTTCAGAAGTTATTTGATGAAGTTAACCTACTAGGATTAATATGTCACCCACATTTTTTTTAAATAGAAAAAGGTGACCAACGAGGAAGCGGTTCACCTGATATCGAGTAAACAAGTAACCCATAAGCCCATTCTGTTTCCTTCCCATATTTTGTGAGGTCGACGTCCATCTCCGATAACCATCCAATCAATATGTGTGCCTCTATACGTGTACAACATGTATAAACTAGCTTTATAGAGTGTTTGGGCAGACGCAACGTAAATCACTGCAAGTCGGCACGACGCGACGTTAGCTTGGCACTTCCTAGCGCCCAGCCGGCGGACTTGGGCTTGGCAGCCGCACGCTGTCCACTACCGAACGGGTAGAGTATTCTAAGGACACGGAACGCAGAAGACTGTAGTCTTGTTCTATTAATTTATTTCAGCGTAATGTCCAATTAATGTTTCAATGCGATTAAAATGTGTTATCGGGGAGTTGGAAAACAGCGAGTAAACATACACATTAGGGTTTTATTCTCGCTCTTAGATAACGCACATTTTACGATCTGCACCAAGGTAATGAGTTGCAGATGCATTGCTTCTCTTTAATGGACAGAAGAGAGGATAACAAAGAAAACCTTTTCATTTTTCATCCATTCCCCTCCTCCGTCAAATTCTCTTTTTATACTTTCCTTATTAGAATAGGGTGGGAAGGGAACTAGAATAGAAAGGTAGTATTAGGCCTTAAACTTCACTTGCACACTTTATCTGCCAGTCCCAACAAACCCATCCCATTCTCCCCTTCTTCTCTTATCTAACCCCGTCTTCTGTCTTACATAAAGGCTTACGTCGCCCCTGTCATGTTTGAAAATAAACTCAGTTAAAGAAATGCGGCTCAAAATTAAAGATTACAGAATAGTCAATATATATTTGTCAACCCTAGCGGTCTTGGAGACGTAAACATAATTATACAGTCAGTTAAAAGACGTACGGAACGTATGTTACTTTTAACAGTCTCAAAATAAACGTGTGCAAGAGCATGCCAGAGAAATGCACATTTTCATTTGCGTTCCTTAATTAGTTATCACAGCGCCGGTCGCGGCTGGCAGGGTTGGCACTCCTCCCGCCGGCTAATTACAGGACGCCATGTTCACTGCACTGCGTGAATACGAACGTAAATTCGCCAAGTTCATGTGAGAATTGGGGCCATCTCGTGCACATACATGCATCTGTGCATGCCAAAATATACAGTGTTGAAAATTGGAAAACTAAAATTTGTTTCCATGGGTGTTGACTGAAAAATATTCGTTTTATATGTCTACAAAAATATTAAAATAACTAAAGTGTAAGATAAATGTTTTCTTATTTAAATAAATATACCTTACTCTGTTACTCTTTTTACTTAGGTCAGTTAGGTGCTTTTAAACAAACTACTAAACAGAGGATATATTAATAAACGTTTTACTTCCATTTTGAACAGAATGTAGTCCTAATACTCCTAGTAATCTTATTACTCCGTCCTATTAGTCCGCATTACTCTAACCATTACTCTCAGAGGACATACATATTTTAACAATTTCTTTTTATTGTCAAAATATACATTTTAACAGACTACTAGTAGACATTCTACTCGTAGATATTCGGCAAGGAAATAAATTACACCACTCGTACAACAAATGCAGACATAACAATCCCAGTGCGGCGACGTGTATGCAGCCGGCGCCTACGCCGATGACTCTCACAGGAACTAATTAACCACTACTAAGCTAACAGTAATTCCACTACGAATATTTTAATTATCCTATCTTTGCGAGTTAAATCTGGGTAATATTTGAATTAGCATTAACCCAATAGCAAAATAATAATTCTTATTTCGATGACTAAATTTTTCTCTTTGAATCCGATTTTTTGATTGATGATTTTACGATAAGTCATCGATAAATCGATAGACAATGGATAAACAAGGACTCGTCACGCGTTTAGGTTAAAAAACAAACACATTAATTATTAACGATTTTCAAAATTATAACATTTACTAATGGAAAACATAAGTTGTAAAAAATGTTGAAAAAACTGATCGATCGATTATTATTAATGTTTTATATACGATTCTCTGTGCCAAACAGTGGGTTTTTTTATATGGAAGAAGATGGCAAGCGAGCAGGCAGGTCATCCGACGTTAAGTGACCGCTACCCATAGGCATTTGCAATAAGTTAATAGCTTGCAGATGCGTTGCCTACTTTTAATGGACAGAGGATGGGATTAACAGAAAAAGGATATTTCCTTTTCTTTACCATTTCCCATACGTCAAATCCAAAGGGATGAGGACTAGAATTGGGCCTCCGGCACCTTACTCATCAGACGAAACACAGGAAACTTCTAATTCACGTCTGTCTTTTGTGAGGTCTACCACTGCTAGAATTTTAATTAATTTAATTAAAACAGTTTATTGAGTAATTTTCCTAATAACAAAGGATAAAATAACCAATGCCTTGAGCAATGTGTTCACATTTTAATTTCTATCGCGTGACGTTGGAAATAAATTGTTTTTCTTAACTGCTCTGTATCAACTTCCAGAGACGTTCGGATAAATTTCACGTCGGAGTAAACATTTTAATGGCCTAGGGCTCGAGTAGAAGACATTTATATATTTAACCTATCGCTCTTTTATTAGCTTAGCTTTACCTCTGGAAAATGTGGCGTAAAACATACAAATCAGTTTAGGAGATTTCATTACTATTTAGATATGAACCTGATTGTCTGATATATTAAGATCAATATAACAGTTAAACGTATTTCAATGCGAACTAATTTCTAATTAAATGATCAAAAGGGAAAGAATGCTTATAGTTTTTCACTTAAATGTAATATAATTTGCTGGTTGGTAGGTAACGTAGCCCGTCTTCATACCTTTCGTCTTGCAACATATACTTTATCTTTGACACTCAAGTTACAAAATTATTAATACACGTCAGACTTATTTCCATCTTTCTGGTATACTCTTCGTAATACCCTAATGCAACAAAAAGATTTATTGCTATATTGAACGACAAAATATCGGTATTATCGAAAACGTATCTACGTAGAAGTATTGATTTAATAGAACTAAAAAAGTTCTAAGAGAGGTTTAAGCTTGATGAAGAGCAAATTATTTGTCTTTTCTAACGGGATGAAAGTACTTCTTACGAAGTTATATAAAAAAAAAACAAGATCATGCAAATACGCAAATCGCTTCATTTGTATTAGGAAAAGGTGGATATATCAGATAATGCATGTAGATAGGCCGTGGACACAGAACTGTTCGTGGTAGATATAAAAAACCAAATTGACGGAATATCTCAATTATTGCGCTGATTCTATAATTTGGGTTCATGAAGCAATTAGATCGCTTCTTTTTGAAGAACATCTAATCGAACATTGATTATGCAACATAAGAGAGTTAAATATTTGGAAATACGATGTGTAAAAACTAATTATTTTAATTTATGGAAAATTCAATGAGAACAAGAATCGGTGGTTAAAAATTGGGAGAGCTAGATTAAAAAAATGTTTAGTAATACGTATTAATCTCGACCAGTGCCTAATTTTTTATTTGTTAGTAATTTTAATTACGAATCGACTCCGATCTTAAAAAATTATAAAATTTGCAAAACTAACATCATAAAACATTTACGAAAACGACGTGAACGCAAACAATGTGAAATTGTAACTAAAGTGTATAAAATGTAAAAAAGTATAATATTTGAGAAACAAACCTCAGGGAATCTTCCGAAACTAAACTATTACACTGCACTCAAAACACTGATCCGAAAATAATTTCAGTCTTATAATAAATAAAAATAATTATTATAATCTTTACGAACATCAAAGGCGGGAAAATTTTAATGATGACGGCCGAGAACGGTTCTCGCGCACTTGCGATGACTGCGTTGCGCTGCCACCCGCCAGTCAACTAGGGACTGACCATCTCATGACTCATGATACAATAAAGCGTCGGAATGGGTCGCCGTCCCTCACATAATGCCGTAACAACCATATGCGAGCTGTGATTTGCGTGACATTTACTTGGCAACAGAAATACGCGTTAACAGCACAAAACGTTTACTTTTCACATTCAAAATGATTCTTTACGATAGCATATTATGATAATTTTCGTTTTCAAAGTGTTTGAATCGTAAATTACAATATTTCAGCTTACTACAAAGCTGATAGAAACCATACGTGGGTTTTCCCAAAATTATACCCACTTTTAAGAAAAGTTTCAATTGTTGTTTGAATAATTTAAATTCCATTGTATATTTTAAATAAGGTACAATATTTTGTATTCTGGCATCAGTTGTTTACTTAGACACTGTTATTATGGTAATTATTGAATTTCAAGGCGTCCCAAATGAAAGTAATTGAGACCCGTTTAGATCGACCCTACGTATTGGAAAAGGATGGAAAAGGGCAAGTAGATGATGAATTAATTTTACTTGTTATGATAAACAAACAAGTAAGCAGCTCGCCTCATGTTGTGATATCTGCTATCCATCGACATAGGCAAGCTAACCTTTGCGTAATTATAAGGAGAATATATGAACCCTGTAGGGAAGTGAATAAAATATATTATGACTCTTATATCTTATCGCTTCCATCGTCAATGTTGATTTTTTATTTATATATAACATACTACCAACAAATAGGTTAATATTTTTGCAAGCAATAAAACAAATCACACCAACATTTCTAAATGTACGTCAAAAAAGGCATTCAATTCATATTGTGATGATATTATTATGATAATCGACTGCAATAACTATAAAGATAGAGGGTAATCGATTAATTAGTTCGAAGATAAAATAGTTAATTTGATAGCGTACGTAATCCACACTGCAGTTCAATAAATTTCCGTTAGATTGACGTAAAAATGTCTCGTCGCGAGGTCCCGGTCGGCCTATAATAAGCGTATCCATCGCGGACGGCCGGGAACAATAATAAACAAAGGAGGGTCATTAAAATTTCTATTTCGGAGCGTCTGCACACACCGCGAATCTTTTGTACGCTGTCATGAACTGAAGCGGCGTCATAGACAAGTTTATACTGATTTTGAAATAGGATCAACAGAATCAAACAATAGCAGATCTTTGACTTCCGTCTTGCCATTCAGAATATAAGAATTCAGTAGGGTAATTAAATGCAAAAGTAATATGTGTGCAAATTACTTTTGCACACATATTTCTTTTGCATTATACAAGTACAATGCAAAACAAGCAAAAGCAAAAGCAAAGACTTAATGGCTTATACACATTCCAAAGAAACCGAAGCAATTAAAGATGTTAAGCCTTTATATAAAAGAAAATGAAGCATCATCTTTCTCATCGTCTCTTGCAAGTGATGATAAGAGGAATATCCGGAGATATTGGAGCTGCGGACACCCCTCGCAACATACTGAAAGAACTAGAAGTGGACACAATTTTCTTAAAAACTAACATTTTCCGACAAATCTTTTGAAAAATCCTTACTACCAGCCGCCGATGTCTAGTAACTTAGGACGATACATTCCTGACGTGACAGTGAGAGCAGTCCGTGTTACGGTATTTGTGATATAAAAAGTAAACGCCGCGGCATACGATACGAGCGCTCATTATATAAGGTTGTCAAATATCTCCCTTCCGCTTTTTTGCTCTTTATTCAATGCTTTATAAAAAGTGTTACAGTGA
>DWLR01005976.1:0-10459 GCA_018246295.1 Papilio alexanor hazarajatica
GCTCAGAAGATACACATAATTTTATTTTAATGACGCTGACGTCTGACCTAGCAGAAGGAAAGGAATAACTCCTTACTATACGAATACGTAATCTAGGTGGTTTCATAAATTTTGAATGAAAACAATGATCAGTTATATTCAGGCTTTATAACATGCATAAGATGAATAATTCTATCGTGGTTTGTACGGGATCTTATTATATAGCATATAGGATGGCTAATGGTCTTTAGTGAGAAGGTAGACGTGTAAAACGGTGCAAATCACGGCGTAAACACGAGGCGGGATAGTCCGCGCGTGCCGATGCTATCGCCCCCGCGGAGTTACGTTGTTTACGGCCGCCGACGACCGACGTCAACACGCGACATGCGATCCTCCTGACCTCAGTCATGTTTAAAAACTTTTTCCCAAAATATCTTTACAGGCCGTTTACAAGTTTCTTTTAACAATTTAAATTACACGCACTAAAAGTGACCTTTGCACTAAAAGTCCTTAATTTTGAATGCTCTTAAATAAGTTGACCGTATAATCTGTGACCATTTTTAACTACCTTCTAGGGAATAAAGACTAATTTTGAATCGACAGTTGTAGCATTAAATGGAACAATACTAAACTGAAACACAATTGAACAATACGGGAAGGTAAATTCCGCATAATTCAGCGCTGGAAAGTAAATGAGACTAGAATATGATAGCACGTGTCGGCGGAATGCAAATGCACGCGCATTAAAATGCAAGATGGCGGAAGCGCGCACGCGAGGTCGGCGGGTCGCGGTGTCGCCACGCGCCATTGTCCGAGCTACCGCCACAAGTTGCCATAAACATTTTTTTCCCAATACCTAATTCATTTTTAATTCAAAATTAGGTTTGTTTCGTGCTAATATCGTAAATAGACTAAACAATGACGCCAAATGAGCGCACGTAAAATTTGGTTTCCATTTACTATGTTTCAATTTTAAATCGGGGATTTATTCGCAATACATTTTGGAAGCGAGCCAAACACAGACAGACAGGTAAATTGTAAACGAAATTAACATTAATATTCTATATTAAAAGAAAAGTGTGTATAAAATGAGTTTAAAAATTTGATAATACTGCATGGTCACTCGGACCATATCCTCTCACGATCCGCTAAATCGCAGCTTACAATGGCACTGCTCGCCCGCCTAGACTAGAATCCCGGTGAAACACTCCGTAATGCAAGGAAACACTACAATTATGTGCCCGGCATTATTAACTATTTACGGTAAAAGACACGTAGAAGATTTTATATTCATGCCTCATTTCTTATAAATAACCATCGTCCGTTTACATAATGTTTACATACGAAGATTTTGAAGCACATCTTGTATAATTTTGGTCCTTCGAGCATAACTTCTTTTATTATTTTTAAGAAATTGTAATTAAAATATAACGTATATATAGACGATTGCCTAAAATCTATTCCATAAGTCATCATATTGATTCCTCATATCTCTAGATGACTAACCATATCTTTGTTCTTCCTGTATTCTGTACCTTTTTAATGGTTTAAACCATTTTAAAGATTCAAAGGTCGCAGTACCGATCGTATAATGATGCCACACATATTGATGAAATAGAAATTATTTTATTTATATACAGTTCCAAGTGCTTGCTTACTTTCTCAAGGTACCCACGAAGAACTCGCCATCATAGATGCGAGGACAGAAGACTGATGCATTTGAGGCCAGAAGGCACGGGGAGCCATCGTACGAACGTACATCGTGCGACATCTGAAAGACGGCACTCTCATAGCAAAAGCCGATGACACAGGCAACAAATTACATCACATCTTTTTTCATCTTTTCGTTTATGTGAGTAAAGGAAACACATATGTTTAAAATACAGCCATATGTGTAAAATACTGCACTCCTTTCTGAGCAAGACTGTAAGGTGCCAAGATTAAAATCCGTGTAGTCGTTTTACTTATTTAAATCTTAGCAACGATATCATATGCGTTTCCTGGTTTTAATATGAACAAATAAATGGCAAAACCCATTTCATGACACACAATATAGTCTGAATTTTCTTATTCTCACGCAGCGCTACTGGAGATAGCATTTAAATAATTTTGTAAGTATCCAGCCAATTTTCGAAGGGATGATGCATCACGAGATCCGACGCGGTTGTATTATACGATATTTTTACAGGATGTGTGTCGCAGAGGTGAATTTACATCCCCTTTAATTTTACTAATTTTCTTACTATGCTGACTCTAGTAGCGGACAGCGCAATAACAAGTCCATGGCATACGATTCTCAAATATATTTCGAATGCAAATTAATTTTATAGTTACAAATTTATACTCGAAACAGATTCATTGGAACTTTCGCCTTTATGTTTAAAATTGAAATCAGGGGGAAAATTAAGCAAGAGCAAATAAGAATAGTACGCGGCCTTAAACATTGCACATCGACCTTTGGCAATATTTATTACCGCATACTATAAGTATATGTGACAAATAGTTTAGTATGAATGTCCCTTCAACAAGATTAAATTCAAAGACCTTATTCTAAAGTGACAGAAAATACTAGTGTGACTAAACATTTAGACAATACATATACATGCAACACTGATAATTACTAGATCCTCGACATTTTTGTGCATGATTTTCTTAACCAGGAAACCTCAAACTCAAAACCGATAGTAACACTGATACGTTAGGATTATTACGATCTCTCTGTAATTAAATCATTTTTTCGTCTTATTTTTTTTTTCATAACGTAATAGACATATGTTTAGGAACGCATTAGTTTACTTTTTTGATGCAATCCAAATATCTCAAATACCATGAATAACCGCGGGTAAACGCAACTTCACTTTATAATTTTAAATGTTATGTTTTATATTTAATAAAGTAACAACGCATGTATTGACATAAAATACTTAAAAAAAAAAATTTATTGAAATCGATAAATCGAACTTCTACCATTCCGAACGTAAGATAATTTTGCAAGACTTTGTTTTTTTTTTTGTTTTTTTTTTCACTTTCATTATTGCGACTGATGAAAAGATTAGTGACTTTTTTTGTTGTCCAAAAAGGGCGTTAAGAACGTCCTTGTCGACAGCCACCTCGATAGTTAACCTGCCTCTGAGTTGATATAGATAGAATAGCCATACATTTACAGTATACATCCAAAACTTTTCCCGAACCAAATCTAAGGGATTAGCGGCCAATTTATTTTATAATAACAGTTTATTTTATGTTTATTTGGAGATCGATTAAGTCGGGAATATAAAACTTCTAACTTCAGAACATCGTAAGCAATAAATAAAAAATTAGCTCTCTTACAAACAAGGTTTAAACGATTGAAAATATAGTAATATATCACACAGATATCAAAAAATATTGTCAAGTAAAAGTTGTAGTAACTTATAGTAAGTAATGTAATGTGATATGCTACAGGTTATATTCAGAGAAAAAAAACAGGCAAATGTAATCTTAGTAAAAGTAAATCTACGCAAGTGGTATAAGAGTAACGGGCTTAATGTTTAGGGCCGAATCTAAAGGTCCAAGTCTTTTTTTAGAACAAAGGGACAAACAGCTAATTGCCTGATATTAAATGATCATCGCCGCCCATTAACATCAATAACCCGAAGTCGACGTTATAATCACCAACTTATAGTTTATAATACAATTTGAAATCAAATTTCAGACACAGAAATTTCAAGTTTATACCTTAGACCTTTTTTATAAGTCATCGTAAACTAAAAAACGGATTTTAAGCCAATATAAACACGTGCCTAGGTCGAGAGATAAAAAGGGGTTAAAATTGGGTTCGCCAAAGTGCTTCTCCAGAATTGATCAGGACTTTTTTTCGTCTCCCAAACGAAATAGCGTCATGTTACCAGAGGTAGAGCTATCATTTCTAATCATCATCTGCCTACCCTTTTCCCACTGGAACAGTCGTAACAGTGCGTACTATCACTTCCATATCTTAATCCATTCTGTAATTGATTTGGCTATAGTTTTTACAGCCTGCCGCCTGCCTAACGCCCACCCTCCTCGCAAATATTATTAAAAAAGAGCTATCACTTAACATCATGATATTATTTTCTAGTTTTTTCTAAACTACTTATATGTAACCGTATAAAAGATAAGACTCTATCTATGATTTAATAATAATCATGGCTAAAGAACCTATGCCATTGGTGTGGAAAACATCCCACCATCGTCATCCCACCTTCGAAAGCAGATGGTATTTTAAGATTAGAATTATTTTTATGTTTATATAAGTTTATGAAAGTCGCCAATATAAATAAACTTCTAACAAGCTCTAAAATGCTATCAGCGGCTCGAATCTCTGAATTATTGTATAAGACATAATGTTGCCCTATTTATCGAGCCATACGCTATCGCAATTAATTTTTAAAAGTAGAAAAAAAATCAGACTTCGGTAAAGCACTAAGTTCATAAAAGTAGAAACGCAAAGCAAGTAGACGCAAGATGTACTTCGTCGTGGAACACCACAATTTAACCAAAATTAATGATCAAAAATGACTTTGATTAAATAAACTTCACTGTTTCTTGATCGCGGGTTCTATTAATTTTAATATTATTTTTAGTGGCGAATATTTTCATACACGATAATCCAACATTATGACTCGAACGGTTACTGTAACTATGAAGGTGGTAAAAGTAAATAAATAAAACAAAACATTAAAACATAAGTTTATTTGAAAATCACAAGTAACTTGAAATCTGACTCCACAGCAAATAATCGTTAGAGTCACATGTAAATATAAACGACGAGAAATTACGTTCTAAAATACACTGTCTAAAAACCTGTCATAAAAAAGCCTTACCTTATACAAGTTGAAGCTATAAATATCTGCTAATAAAAAGCAAAGCTTAAGATCAAATAAATCGAATGCTCGTATACTCAAAAATATAATTTAATACATTTCTTAGAAACCAAGACGGCATAGCTTGCGTCATGCAAAACTTGAAAATTTAGGTGTTCCAAAAACGTTTTTAAATACATCTTTCGTGTCAATAGCCTCATATTGTTTTGCATATGTACCGTATTGCAAATGCATTTCATTGTCCCATACATGTTTTTAGTACCTATCTATATATTTAATATTAATCATAGACCATAGAGTATGCCGCACTTTAGTCGGATATAACTCTGTCTTTGTTTTACCTTAATAAAAATTGATATAAACTAAGTTTGAATATTAAATCAAACTTTAGTAATTAAAAAAGTAAATATTAATTTACTTTTTTAGTGCGATTTTAATTTAATTTTAAAATTTCATCAGATTATTGAAAATAATTTAGTAATATTTCTTGTAACCATTCCAACTAAGCTTACAAGCTTGTGCTAGGATATGGTTCACAATAGTCGAATGGCGGACGGGATTCAAACCTACCGACCTCATGATCGATAGTCCGTACCTTACTTTAACTAGGCTATTGGCGTTTCGAAATTTTTTCTTTGAGATGTTTCTATAGTAACAGTAAATGCAATAAGCTTTTGAAAAATCAAAATTGTGCGTACACATACACATTACGTTTTTATATTTATTCACAACCTGGTCTATGGTTGTTAAAAGGTTAAAGAAATATATCTATGGTTCTTAAAGTTTTTCTGTGCATATGACTTACAACTTACTTGCCATGCTTAGAAATTAAGTACACCGTCTCACGGTATGTCAATAAAATCATTGCAACTAGCAAAAAAAAGAAAATCTAAAAAAATATAAAAACTACTCTAATCTTATTTTGATAAAGGAACATTGAAACTTTCAATAAGCAAAAAGCAATAGCTGATATGATTACAATGATCCTAGATATAAACTTCAAAATTAAGAAGAAAATAAAAAGCGAAATATTCTTCTACGCAAAGCATATTTCAAGCGATGGCAAAATCTCTGGATTGTCAGAATAAATTTGTTTGATAAAATGTTAATATGCGTAGAAGATTCAAGCGGCAATTTTCTTCTTTGCTAGAAGGAGCATGTACAAATAAACTTTGTAAGGAGATCGTGAGTTGAATATATCAGAGTTAAAATTCGCACGAATCTTTTTGAGCTATCACAAAATATTAGGGTTTAAATTGAAACAGGACTAAGCAGTAATCATTTTATTTGAGGCGTTCAGTTGCAGTTGCAACTAAAATAATTTTAGATCAGCTCAGAAATATTTGTGCGTGTTACAAGCATGTCAAAGCAAATACAAATTATTTGAAATGCATCAATCACTTTTGGTAATATTTACCATTTCGGACACTAATGTAGTGTCGAAGATTTAATGACACCATATGCAGTAATTTGAATTTCAGTGTTAGACAATGGAACAATAATATGGCAGAAAATAAAAGTTAGCCAGCCAGCAAACACACACAATGATGAAATATAAAAACATATTCGACTTAGACACAAGTGAGTAGATTCGAGACAAGTTTACGCACGCGCTCATCATGGCAGTCGGCGGGCGAGGTCGCTCCATCCCCGGCCCTGGCATCTAACGGACAAACAATAAATAAATAAAAAACATCACAATCGCCGAACTGATCCTATTGCAATAGTGGGGAACATTGCCCAACCAATAACCTTTTATTAAGTTGTGCAGTTGTTGTGTGTCTCAAGACTGAAATTGGTGAATCGACGGGCGCCGGAGGCCCAATTTCAATCTTCATCCCCTTCCCACCCTTTTCTAATAAGGAAAGGGTAGGAAGGGAAAGAGGATTTGATGGAGAAGGGGATGAAAAGGAAACGGATATGTCCATTTTCTGTCTATCCCCTCCACTATCTATGAAAGGTAGGCAACGCATCTGCAACGCAAATGCTTGTTGCAGATGTCTATGGGTAGCAGTCACTTAGGTGATCGCTTGCTCGTTTGCCATCTTCTTATATATATAAAAAAACAAATTAAAACACTCTAGACTAGGTTAGTATGAGTAATACAATTAAAAAAACCCACGTAAAAATTACTATTGCATTCGCGAGCGTATCTATCACAACGTAGCCCGAAAAGGATGACTTCTTTACACTTTTGAAATTAAGTTTGTATACGCTATTGTCAATAATATCACTTTTTGTTGTCGACGTACCACAATCTCAATGAGTACTTATCTGAAGTCTAATTATATATACACATTTGAAATATTGACCACAAAGTCTCCTTCTAAATCTATAGAAAAGTGTAAAGGAGAATCCTCCATATCACTTGCCTTCTAAACTCGTTCCATTAAAATCCCTGCCTTCATCTACGTTAGTATTTAAATAAAAGTTGGATGATGATCACTAAACACAATTACAATAACTAATTATAGTTCGAGACACGAAAGTAGAATATGTTTCGAACTCAATTTTCACGACGAATCGACTAAAACACGCATGAGCTACAGTCGCTTGTCACCGCAGTGTAGTACAGTCGAAGACAATGACACGACAACTTGCAAATACACATATAATACACATATAAAATTCATAATGGAGAATAAAAATGTTTTTAAAAAAGGGAGAGTTATCAATTCACCAAATATTTTGCAATCAAGTGCACAATAACTGTCACATGGGTCTACTTTCGTGTCCCGAGTTATATGATAAGTTGTCCTCACCCTGGGTCCGAAAGTCTTGTAGTGGTGGTACGGTGTGAGCGAGACGCGTGTATTGCTGGCGAAGATGCCGGCCACGCAGCGCGCCTGCTCGCGCCGCGCCAGCGCCACCAGCGCCGTCGTATCGTCCAAGAACTGCACCGTCACCGGACCTGCACAAACACGTATGCAAACTCCAATAACACCTAGTATTTCATTTTAATAAATCATCAAACTTAACTGACTATACCATCTCTTAAAACGTCTTATATAATTCCCCGTGAAAAAGAAAATATTTATTTAACCGAAAAAAAAAAGTGCCAACCCTAATAAACTGTCATGTCGATGAAACATAATTTTCATATATTATTTTAACAAAAGATAAAAAGTAATAAGAAAATATAATATGTTTAATAATACTTAAAAAGGATTTGCAATCTCAATAGAACAAAATCAAAACGCTTTAAGTATTGGCGTCTTAAAAAGACAAAAGAAAAAATTTGATATCAATTACAAGTAATCTCAATAAATCTTCAACTTTAAAGACTATTTCGTGTTTTTGTTCCAAATCTTCATAAACTGGGAAACATGCACATGTTCTCTGTAACTCGGATTATTATAAAATAATATTATGTGTCATAAAGACTTGAGATCCGTTTTCGCGACAATAAACACTGAAATTAAAATTCTTTTTTTTTTGGGTCTTGCTCTAGTTTTAAGATATTTCCAAGAGACCAAATACATTCATTACAAAAGAACTTTTTCCATCTTTTCGGCTTTCGGAGTATATAGTATCTCTCTGTGCGACAGAGATAAATCTCTATGAAGCCAAAATATCTTCAAAGGTCGATACATTATTAAATAGTTAATAATAAATTATTATTAACTGTCCCAAATTGAATCGCAAACCAGAACTTACCAAACGCACTGAACAACTGGCTGATATCATTCCTTTGCCAATCTTTGGGGAATGATAAATGAAAAACATGGTCTCTTGACGGCGTAGCTGAAAGGGTAGTATTTAAATTTAGTTTTAACTTAAATATTATTTATTCATAGTTTGACAGAAACTGCGCCAAAGAAAAATTACACGAATATCATTTTTTTTTTTGAGAATTTGCTATTAACGAATAAAACACCTACATAGATAAATTTAAAAATTAAAATTAAAAACAAAAACTAAATATAAAATTTTTGGGCAAAAAGTAAGTAAGAGCCGTTTCCAATGTACAATTAGTCTGTACAAGAATTGCTCGCTTTATAGTATTGTAATTGCTGAAGATGATAAAATGATGTAATAGAGAATGTGTACTCACGGTCCGCCCCACACAGATTCATATAAGGCGAGTCCTGATACGCCGTTTTCGCCAGAAACAACTTGTTGAGGAATGGCTTGAGCGCGGCGCAGTCGGGGTCGGGCAGCCGCTGCGGCCGGTCGCCCCGCATGCGCGCGAGGTGCTGGTGCATCGCCAGGAAGCAGAGCCCCGTCACGTACGCGTCGAAGCCGGCCTCGTGCAGCTTGTCGTCCGCGCGACGGTAGCCGCGGCCTTCGACAGACTCTACACACGATATCATCGTCAGCTCGTATCAAAGAACAAGAAAGCTTTAAAAATATCGACAACGCATCAGTAATTACTCTGGTGTTGTTCCAACATATTCAGCGACGGTGATCATTTAACAATAGGAGACCCATTACATCATATCCTATAATAAAATAAACAAATAAAAGTTTGTTGGGGTTGAATTTTAATAAAATAAAATGTGTATGAGTGTATTTATTTAATACACTTGTTTCAATAATATAGAATAAAAATTTTGTAGTAAACGTAAAGACAAAGAAAGAACTTTTTGAAAACTGTTTCCAAATTATTACCACTTAGAACCGATAAGTCTTATATAAATTATTAAGTGCAAACTAATTATTTACTAAAATAAATGCTCATATAAACCTATTTATATAGAATAAATTTATTGAAAAAAATACCATACCAAAAATATATACAAAAAAAAACTTGCCAGCTTTAGGCAGTGAGAACGGCGATTCGGACAGTGTTGCCAGCAAATGCTCCAGCACGCTTGAATTCACTTTGTCCTTGAAAGGTGGCAGACTTGACATATACTTTGTATCCAGTAATCTGCAACAAAGAAGGTTTATAATTACTAAGCAAGTAAATATAAACGAAGAGAGAGTGACAAGACAAATCTATGTTGCATAAATGAGTAGCAATCTTAGTAGGATCGTCTCAGAAAAACATATATAAATCGATTAAATTAATGTCATCCTAAAGAAACATCATACGGGGAACTGACCAGCATGTATACATAGATGTATGGATGTAGAAGAGGCCGTGGAAGAGATGTGGAGGAAAAAGTGTGCCAGGATCGCACCACATTGAAATCTGTAATCTCTGCCTACCCCTCTGGGTTAGGTTAGATAAGGTTAATATAAAATATGGCTGGTCGCAACTGCCGCATGAAGAGGTCAGTACGATTGGGAAAATGCGACATTAGTTGTTCATTATGCTATGAACAACTTCCTATACCCCACTTCTTTTCTCCTTACCTAACCTAACCTACCAACTCTTGTGGTTGCTGCGGATTCTTAAAGCAAAGAAAGCCTACGCTTGAATGTTTAAGAGATGTAACTGATCCGAACTTAGGATGTATAAGATGTATTTATTCAAATAATTAGCCTATTTTTATACAAATTATCGACTTAAGGTAAAAGGGGGTATAGAACATAAAAAAAATGTTTCCCCACTTTTCGTTCAGGGAATGAGAGAGGAGAGTAGTGTTTCTCCCAATCCGCATAGAGTGAGACGGCGAATATATTTGTTTCATGATGCCCAGCTACAACCATTAAATAGTAAACTCACCTGGGAAACATACAGTGCGCAA
>DWLR01005977.1:0-10458 GCA_018246295.1 Papilio alexanor hazarajatica
TGTAAGATAATACTAAAAATCAAATTATACTTCTTTATTAAATTAAAGCATTGATACAGCAATTAAACCAATCTTAATACTGTATAGAGCTTGCATATTATCGCACCTGATATTTTGTAAAGCGCAATGGCAGAGAGGAACCATCTTCTTAATAACTCATTCAAAAAGACTGATATAAACAAAATATTCCAGATGCTATACGCTTACTACACTACCCACGTATCTACTAAGTACATGATTTGATTGCAATTTCATCAAAAGGCGAACGATAATCATTTGTGATACAAATGGATAAACACATGACGGCAATCAAAAAAAATTCCTCCTTACGCTTTTTCAAAATTTTAATTTGTAAGACTTTTATAATTCCGCAATACTTTTGCCCGTGGAATCCTTAATGCTTGCAAACTTCACGACTCTCCCATAATAGGATGCTGTATCTGTTACATTTTAAACTAAATACATACATGATGGATAAACCCGTACCTCATTTTATATTAATATAACTAATTTGACTGACTGCAAGCCGCCTGTCTTGCCTAGTTGACATTACAATCTAAAATTATTTCTCGAGTACATTAACTTACTTTTAAACGTGAAAAAGACCATAAATTAACGCATCCGCCTGCCATTGTATCTTTTAATATAAAAAGCGTAAGTTTTATTTTGATTTATTGTAATAACCACTGGCTTGACCGCTTCCGAAATTTCCTGCGATCTTACGGCACTCATTATATCGATTCCAACAAGACGATGACAAATGAGCGTTTCGTACCTCAAGAAGCACGGTATTGCAATATCTTGGCAATTTATGGTATTTAATGTCTGCGTCCGTTAAAAAAAAATATCTTATATCAGCTGAAAATTTTAACATACATACTTAAAGAAAAAAATAACAACAAAACCAATGCTTCACATCATTGTATGATCAGAAATAGATTTAGGTAGATTGTCGGCTAAAATTACCAAGCTTAGTTTAGCTAAGCCAAAGATTCAATCAGAAATTCATCTATCTTCTCTTATTTTTATCAATTTGTTTAAATGAAATCCTGTATAAAAATAGTAATACTCGCATTTGTAAAGTTCTTATTCGAACAACATTTCAAATTTAATTAAAATAATTCACTGTAACATAAAAATGTTAGTAGCACTTTTTAGCTGTTTGAAAAAAGTAATTATTCTTTTTTTGAAACGTAAAGAATAAAAAGTAAATAGAAAGGAAAGCTTACACGACCCAGTTCCAGTCTATTAGTAGTAATGAGTACAAAGCAATTAGCTTGCGGAACGTATACAGCACGGACGAAAGTTTAATGAGGCGGGCTCGACGGCTGCTCACTTGCTTCAATATTGCCACCTGTAAAAAATCTGATTGATGAACGCGCTTCATTTTAAATTATTCTCAACACGTATTCATTAGCTTCGCTTTGATGTACGTTGTTTGTAAACAAATCTAAAGACAACATTTTTACTCTCTTCCAATTTGTTTATGTTACTCCTTCACATTAGTAACACTATCCTTACTAACATTAATAATATAGAAAACTTTGTTAACAAGTTTATTCATCAGGTAGATGTTTTCCAAAGCTAGTACAGGTGAGTACTACAATACTTTCAATGGAGTTACTGATACTAAAATATGGCAACATTCTGAAAATTGGCAATATTTTGTATTGTTGTTCTGCAACAATCTTATCAAACAACAATCTTTTTATGCTACAATTTTTGGTAAAACTAAAAAAGCTTCAGAATGGTAGCCACAAGGTCTCACATTCAAGAATTGACAATCTCTTCCTACAGCTGTAACTACCTTTTAATGGAAATAAGCTATAAATAGTTATAGATGTAAGCAGAGATAACAAATCTTCGTCTTGGACAATCCTGACAACTCTCTTTTTATAAGACACACTTTTATCCTATCATTTATACCCATATCTAGTGTAGTTAATTTATGTGAATTGCCAAAAAGATTACCTTAAATCAACATTTTAAGACAGATTTAGCAGATTTTTATTTCAAAAAAGATAACCTGTGTTTTCACTATACATCGGACATCAAACATTTTTCAGGTAAAGGCAAACTCATTCATCATTTGTTTTTAGAACTCTTCCCTCTTTAGTTAACTTTTTCTGTTTTCTTTACAAATAATTTTAATTTCAGAGAGCTAGCAATAATAAATCCAGTAAAAGGTGGGTAGCATATCAACATGAGTTACGGTATTGAAAGCTTATCAAATATTTGTCAATGTTACTTTATAATTTATTTGTTAAACTAAATATTAATTTAAAAAAGCAACAAAGCCGTATCTAAGACGTAGACAAAGCAAGAAACGTCCACGAGTAATTATAACAAATAGAAATCCCGAGCAATTCCAGGTATATTTGCATTACCTACAATTGCTCACGATCTGAACAAAAGAAATTCTCAATCTGGAATATTGAGTGTAAGTCCCCAGAGCATTGTTAATTATCACCCGGCCTTTTTCGGAACTCGATATTTCATTCAAGAAGTGGTAACAGAACAACTTAGTAAATACGCAATATTCAGGTCTATATAATGGAACAGCTATTGCCTGCATCTCTGTCCGCTTTTGACAATTATTAATGCTTTTTATTTGCTATACCCGCATCTACTACCCACCTGCACCCTACTTAGTGGTTAAATTACCCTACCTATAACTTAAGTAGTTCTCTCCGTGTCATAAAACTTAGGTTCACGGGATTTTCTCTTGTCTAAAAATTAACTGTGCGTTCTTAGATTAGTTAAATTCATCCATTAGATTACGTCTAAATCGTAGTAAAATAAGAAAACAGAAACAATATCCAAAATACGTCCTTTATTTCATACTAGGAATTAATCGTATATATTTAACAATCCAGTTTCGCAAACATCTTATCGTCCCGACAGACGGGAGTAAATATATAAGCCTTCTATTTCGCTTACCGCACAATAACCGGGTAATCTTTGCGGCGCCTCGAGCAAAATATTATTGCACGTCTATTAAAAATGTGACGGGGCGCATTAGGACGTCATTTAAAGTCGTAATATTGAAAAGCCATTAAAGATCTCGTAGTACAAGCACAATGAGTTCCACTCAATCCGACCGTCCACTAAGTAGCCTCAATCGACACGCCCCATTACTAATCGCCGCGTTCTTGTTTAATGACTCTTTATGGTAGAAAGATACACATGCCATTAACCAGTAGAAATATATTTCTTATAAAAAATATATTTCTACTGTCGTAAGTTCAATACTGTATACCTACATATACCTCAGATAAAATTATTATCGCCAACCACAAATAAAGGCAAAAAAACAAGAGCGGAAAACTATACCTATATGTCGGCCCTTATATCAGAAGAAAGGCCTTTTATCGAAGGGTCCAATATCGATCAAGGGTTGATTTCTGAACTAAAGACGACGCTTAATAAGTTTGGTATGTTTTCGCTTATATTAAAATATCAGTAAATTTAATTTATATTAAGTCTTGTTCAATAATCTGTCACTGAACTTATCTTGTAATGGTATAGATTATCGATTACGATTTTTGTATCAGAAGAAAATTTTGCTGAATACCATCTATTACTAATTAATATAACTCATATTATTTAATTGTTTAAGTCGAAGTAAGCAAATCATTTTATTTATATTTTTAATTTATAAGAATATGATACATCAATAAAAACGAATACCATGCAATATACAATTTATGCAAATGTTATGGTGTTTCTATCGATCTCCATAAAATTAATGTTATCATAAGTAAATTGCTGTCATCAATGTTACTAAATTAATTAAATCGATTGACACATGCCTTTGATTGCTGCTTCGATAATCCCAATATTCCTTAAAGTCAGCGGCACTGGTTCCACCACGAAACTCAAGGAGCCTTCCTCGAGCTTCTTCTCAGTGAGGAAGATCGCATAGTTACGAACACGTAACACCGGACACTTCCTTCCTTGTGTACTCTGGACCAAAACAGTAGCATCCGAGAAGTGGATCGACTTCGCACTCCCGAAACGAATTACAACACTTAAATCATTTAAATCGCCCTTTAAAACACGTCGGATATTAACTCTGTAAACTTGAATATTGTCTTTTGACTTCACTGCATATACCTTACCGATGAATATATACTTCGATAATAGAGTAACACGCTTCAATAACACTCTGTCGTACGTCACATTATTGCAAATAGATCTTTGATGTCGCAACGTCTGTCCATAGCCTAGCTGCACTAAGTTAAGTGTGTTGAAGAGTACTAATAAAATAAACAGTAATGGCTGCATAATGACGCACAAACTTCGATACGAGACAGCAAGACACCATGTATATCACGGGGCACGAGGGATAGATAGGATTAACAAAAGCACAATAGTTCGTTAGACCGAAGCGTGCGCACCGGCGCAGTCCTCGCCGGAGGCTGGCGCACCCACTCACTCCAGATCGTTCACCTACCCCACATATTTCCATACTGATTGGCTGTGCATAAATAACACCGCAGTCGTAACAGGACACCTAGTGATCGAAGCGACGTTTATCTGCAACATTATCTTGATTTGTCACCCAACATCGACCAATATATTCTTCCTTTTTTACGTCTCTATAGAAAACTTATGTTAACAACAAGTTCACGTCGTCGAATGTCTTATTGAATACACAAATCGGTATTAAGTTTAAATTAACGTTGAAAAATGTTTTAACTTAAACGACAGCTACATGTCTACATTAGTTATGTTTAAAAAACAAAGCGACATATGTTTTTTTTTTTTTTTCGAGTATAGAAGGAAATTTGATATTTTTTAATCCCAATTGTGGTATATAATATCATCGCTATTGAGGAGAAAAGAGATTCCTTTCACGTCAGATGGTGAAATTATTAATTCAATTTATCATGCATAATGACCGCTCAGTGAACGATCCCTTTACATACCGAAGTTATTAAAGTTAACTGATAAAATAAGTTTTTGCGTGTAAATGATGCGACAGAGCGGCGCGGAGAATTATTAAAGTAACGTAAGAGATGACATCAAAAATCAATTTGTTTCTTGCCTTTCGGTCGCGGCTTGTGGACGTTTTTTGTTGAAAAATAAATATGTGAGCGGAAACATTATTTGTGGCACGTAATACGATTTATATCGCCTTTGGAACTCCTGGGATGAGAACTATTGTTAAGAAATAAAGAAAAATCTGGAGATACAAACGACTAAACCAGTAGAATAAAATTGGTTTATAGGATTCTAATTGTATTTTTGAAGCACACTAAACTTTTACATGATATTTTAATGGTTTAATTTTCTTAATATGGTTTTTTTATTTTAATTAGAGTGATGCTCCATTATTACACTGTTAAAATAACTGAATGCCTCGTACCGTATCCCTACGATCGTAGTCTGTCCAGAAGTGGTATTTAATTAGTAAATAAGGTAATTAATAAACACTTTTACCCATGAAACGAAACTGGGAAATTGCTCTGGACGAATTGTGATAATTATGAAAACGTCCGGTCGATATTAACTACACCTACGGAGGAAATATTATAGCACAGGTTAATATTTACCGGCGGCCCGTATTTTACACGACAAGAGGATTACGAAACGCAAACGTAAACTACGTTATAGAGATTTAATGTTCGCTACTTGGCACTCGATCATTCCGCTATGTTTCCTCTAACGATTCATCTCGCTTCATGTAACAGCTTCCGTTTATTACTGTCGACGATATAATCTTCTTCGCTATGTTCGTATATTCTACGTAAGCAAAAAATCTAAAACATTACCAAATCTGTCGTAAAATAACAACTCGTAACTTAAGATAACGAACGACCTAGCCATCACTTTATAGGATCCTTACCTAAATAAAGCTTAAATACTTAAGCTCTGAAAGATCTGGCAGTCGTTGATATAATAAATAACTTGCTTGTTAAAACTGAGCTGAGGTATTGACGCATCCACTTCAGCGCGGTTTTTACTTCTCAAAAACTTTTTTATAATAAACAAGAAAGGACATAATACATTCCGTGTATGCATTCGGAACGGTTTTATCCGACCATCTCTTGGATAATTTCCGACATGTTTGCAACGATTTCGTTTGCGGGTGGCGGCGGGCGGCGGGCGGCGAGCACAGCCTTGTGATAATATATGGGCTCACCTACGTTTATATTTTCGAATAATCCCCTTTCGCTCGCGTATAATAACCCGTGAATAAACATAAAAGGCGGTGGCGCAGCACTGTGACGTTGCACTGGCGTCATAACTAGTAAATAATTGTCGCGGCTCTAGCGCTAATTCCTCGCTAAGAGTGCAATCTATGAGATCGCTCGCATTGCGGTACTTTGAATGATTGCCATCGATATTGTTGCCTGTTGCTTTGTTATTTAATATCTATTTAATAATACGATCATAAAAACCATAATTATTTATATGTAACGCATATAAGTATTACGTTTTCGCAAATAAGCATTACTGCAATACAATGCGTATTTATTATAAGAGATAATGTTGTAATGAAATCTGTAAGAACAGATAGATAAACATTCAACTCTCCCATTAGGATAGGACCGTGGCCGACGTTAATTTTTAACCCAATAATATTCAAAAATTATTAAATTGATCTATTCGCGAAATATCGACAAGAAATCAGCTTACCCCCAGTTTTAAATTACCTTTTAATATTTACTTAATACCTAGTTTTAAATTAGTTATCGTTATAAATCTTTTAGTTGTTAGTTAAATCTAAAATCAACACTTATCAATCATTACTTCAGGACGGCATTCATACCGTGATCTGGATGGAAATGTTATTAAAAATCGCGTAATACGTTGCTCAGAGAAAATGTAATGAACACACAAGGCAGGTATAACAAGAGGCAGGCACGCGTGGCGCCGGGGGGCGAGCCGCTACCGACAACTGCCTGCCCGTGGATGTCACAGCAGTAATGAAACATTCCTCAGCCCCTCTTGATATTAACCCGTATGAAAATTCTAACAATGTCAGAGCTAGGCGCGCACTATGAAAATGTTATGCAGTAAACAACGCATTATCGCCCCCGTACCAGCTGTTTTAAAGCTTTTATATATTAAGCTGAACATTAAATTCCGTTTTATGTCATAAAGCGCGTAATCATTATTAATAAGCTCTTACGTATATTACACCAAAAAGGATAGAAAGAGACAACAAGCGATTATCATGTTTCAACTGTCTAGATGATAATATTCTATGAATGTATATTCATCTAGATAAAACGTTATCTATATTGGTTCTAATAATCATAAATATACAATCCCGTCTGTAAACTAGAAGAAAAGATTGGGTTACGTTAGGTAGGTATGTTTTAAATAAAATAAAATAAAAACCGCTAAGTAGCCATGGACTGGTCACCCACGGTGAACCAAGAGGAACCCCGAGCCGGTTCGTGGTGTAGGGCCGGCCGAGGTGGCCGCTCGAGGTGGACTCTAATGAGTCCTCCTTTTAGAAGCATGCCTGTGGTCTGTGGAGACTGAGGGGCACCCAACCCTCTTTTCCGCAGTCGAGGTGGAGTCGCGAAGGAGTATTGGTATTGCGGTGCGCCACTCTCCCTATCCTCCGCGACTAAGCGGGGCCGCACCGCAGATGCGACGGCGGTGCGGCAGTTTTATTTACGAGTATCAATTTCCGAATTACATTATTACTTAAACTTATCATCTGATCGTAACGTAACGATTTATCTAGACTAAAATATAACCTATGTACCCGTTGTTAATTTTAACAGGGTACTTTTCTGAATCACTTATTATTTTCACCCCGTACATTTCAGCTATACGGACTAAGTACTGGCATTGGACGTGCCGTGAATGCCTTAATGTAAAGTAGCGCCTCATTTTTCATCGTGACAGAACTGTCTTATTAATAGAAGTTAAAAAACTTCTACCCTCAAGCGTCATTTATTCTATCCGCGTGTTTTTGTTTCTCGAAACCGACAGTCATTTTTATATATATAAGCGATAAAAATATGCTTAAACATAAGGCCAATGTCCAAATTAATGTCAAGTTGTTATCCGATTGAAAACGTTAATTTGTATTTTAATTTAACTAACTAATTAAATTAACCAACCCGACTAGCTATATACGAGTATACCTCAGTCACTCCGGGAAATCGTCGTCGATCGGGAATCGAGTCGTGCAAAAACAGAATTTCAAAATTTGCTTAAAATTAGTAGCAATATATTAGTGGAGTATTTGTAAAAGCGTAGAAGGAAGTGATCTGTGCTGTCATGTGTGTTTTTATGTTTTCTATTGCCGCGTTGCGACTGGCACACAGAAATAGGCCGTGATGAATTATATAATTTTCTTAAGTACCGAAGGCGACTCTAAAAGCTTCTTAACGCCTTTCATCGCATAAATCAAGTACTGCTAGTATAAGTTGCAGCATCAATCAACTCAATTCGACCGTGGTCTGATATTTTCACAGCACTATGTTCTCATGAACTTCTACGGTTATTATCTTCCGTCTCCGTCTTATCTTATAATAATTAATTTTTTATGATACATATATTTTGTGCATTGGTTGTAAGAACATGGGATCTAAATCTTGCAGATTCATGAACTCGGTTACATCGAGTTTATGAATCTGTTTCATGTTCATGAAATGTTGGAGCCTGATATTCTTAATATCTGACAAGACGAGATGTTAAGATTAGATAGAGACATTAAATGAGAGAAGAAATTAAATTACACTGTAAGTTAACGTTTATTCTACTCGCACCGTTATGACCATAGCATATTTCGACCGAACGATTTTTTTTTTCACATTGGATTATATAAGATTTTGTTTGCTTGTAATAAATATCAAATAACCATTAACGTTCGAAATTACTGAAATAGTGAAATAATTCACGTTGCCGCAGGGCTATTATCTAATTGTATCCAGGAATTCATTTTAGGAACGTAATCTCGAAAATCGCTTCCACGTACGTATTCTTAATCATCGTTATTCAATTTCGTTTACAATTCACATTCGGACGAATAGCGTCCCGACGTAACGTGAGACATGAATAGAGGCTTTTAGCTGTATTAGTATGACGCAGGCGGTTGAGCAAGCAATTGTTATGATGAAATTAATGTCCCCGCTTAGCGCGTATTAACTTTACACCTGGCGTTGCTTCGGATCGTATAACTTTCACAAACAAAACCGATGCATCATTTAGGTTGAGTAACAAAAATGGAGCTCTTAAGATCGTTTCTCGTATTTTTTGTAGATATAAATGAAAACGAACTTTATTTTAATAAGATAACAAACGAAATTTTTATAAAATCTTTAAAAAAAAGTATTTGTCTTTAATCTTCGCTATAGAATATAGTCGTCTTTGTATGAGCTTTATTACTTATCACTGCTAGTAGCAAGTAGGCAAACATATTGCTACATTACCCATAATTATGTTCAAATAAATTAAATTTGTCCATATAACTAGAGTATTATAAGTATTGAGCCACGAAGTTGCCACAAGCCACGAAGTTACCATTTGAACAATCGAGATAATGACGCGAACTATCCATCCATTTATCTAAGCCAATGATCGTCCACTGCTGGACATAGGCCTCCCCCATTGATCGCAACATTGGCGGTCAATGTGCCATAATCGCCACGCTTTGCAGACGAGTTGGCAATTGCAGTATGATCCCCCGTATTAACAAAGGACACTGCTGTCCGTCCTCCGGTGATGGTGGTTGTAGATAATAAAAACAGACTAAACCCAGAACGATAAACACTTTTACTTGTCGCTGGTATGCTCTACTTTTGAGATACAAACAGTACTTTTAATAATTACCTATATATCACATTGATATTATTATATTGGTATGCCGTAATAAATTACTATAACCACAAATACTGGATCGCGGTTACTGAATGTATAACATGCCTATTCTGTTGGAAGAATACCCTTTGTGTACAGACACGATGAAATGTCATTAAACTTTAACGATGCCCTTTACATGCCGCCCGTCGACCATACAACATTCATAAAATTTTCATTATTATATGACGAATTCGATTTCAGTACTATAACTGAAACTGATATATAGAGTGAAAATAAAAAAAATGGATTAATATGATTAGGATGAAGATAATTTGTAATTGAATTGAAAATGTGTAATTCTGAACATGTACAAATTCGTTTTCTTATGATCTTACAAATAATAATGGTTAATGAATAATTGTTTAATTTAAAGATTTGTGTAAAAGATCACTTTGATAGCTTTAAAAAATTTAATCATTTCAATTAGATGAAATCTGAAAAATAAATATTTTACTTTGTGATGCATGCCAAGTTTTATTTATTTATTAGGATTTAAAATACGGACCATATTTCTGTGTTTCAAAAAAGCATAGGTACGCATTACTTGTTTCAATTCTGCTATAGCAATAAATTCGCATAAGATCTATTAAACCCCCCTTAGGGTATTTTTGTGTAGTACTATTT
>DWLR01005978.1:0-10458 GCA_018246295.1 Papilio alexanor hazarajatica
GCAGGCGGCGTGAAAGGCAATGATCTAACCAATCGCGGCAACCGGTCTCTCAAATCTTGTTAAATGAATGTGACTTTTTTAAGTAATTCTTAAATTAAATAATAAATAATTTGTCAGTGTGGAAATGCCTTTACGTGTGACATAAACAGGCGAGATTTTACGTCAAAAAGATACGACAATAAACTCAAAGAAGCGTTTTATAATGATACGATAAACCCATGGATACGTTTCTTTATGGCAGCTCTTATGTTAGAATTTATTTTTCATATGTATAGAAAAAAAATATGATACAATAAGAAAACGTTTTTTCAAACTTCTTCAAAATTACTTCTTTCCTCTACCTAAAACTTTCTAATTCATGATAGATAATTTTATTAATTAAATTAGCTGTGCTCCACTGTTTTACTCGGCCGCGTTATTACATCCTTTTCGCTTTTCGTTATTTTTCTTATAGCTCGGCTCTTAAGGATCGTAACGTGATGAAAATTACCTATAACCTTCCTTAGTAATTGAGCTGTCAAATATAAAAAAAGTTTTTTTTTATTCGATTAGTTACTATGTTCTGAGATGAGTGAGTACAAACATACAAACTCTTCAGCTTTATTAGATTAGTGATAAGTATATATTGTGAGCTGTAAGCTGTAGGTGTATAATATCTTGAATAAAATCAATTGAAAGCCATAAATAATTCCACTTATCTGGAATCCTGTGGAGCCATCGAATCGAAGCCTGCTGCCTCCCGGTGCGAATCGTATGCACCCCTTGGATCATTCATCTTTCCGCGCGGTCCCAACAGCCCTCCCCCATTGTTGTTATCATAATGCAAGAAACTTGGGGGAGGAAAGAATTTTTATACTTCAAAACCTTTTATCTAATTAATTTCGTCTTCGTTTAATTCATTTCGCGGTGTATTATAAAATTTTAATTACTTTTCGACAATAAATATGAACGGCATTCTAAAAGTGATACAAAAACAATGTTTTTTTTTATAATATCAATCCGCCCTGGCTTTGCTAAGATTGTTAGCCAAATTAAAAAATATATATAGTCTATGTTACTCGCTGAGCTAGCTTTTTATTTATGGAACAATTTCTAAAATCGGTTCAGTAGTTTTTGGGTGTATCTGGGACATAAACAATCGGATCTTTTCTCTTTATAATTATTATTATAGATTCTTTCGAAATGGAGAGAAATCAATAAGCTATTAGATACTTAATTACGTATTGGAAAGTTGTCTTACAATTCTTGTTATCTATAATAAAAGCACCTGTAATGTAACCTAATGATGCCATAAGTATTGTAGCCGCGAAACGTAGCTTGTTTGCCGTTTGCGTGGTTAACTAAATAGATAAATAAGTAAATAAATAAATAATGATGTTAACATAATCTTTTAACTTTTTTAACACAAACGAAACTGACTTCAAATTTACATAACTTTAATTATATGTCATTAAGTAATTTGTAGCCACGTTAGCCACGTCCTAAGTCTACTTATAAAAGCAAATTTTCGGTATAACTTCGGAATTTGCGATATTCCAACAAAAAAAAAAAAATTAAGTTGGTTGCGTAGAATATTTCGTCACATTAAAAAGGTCCATCTACTACCATACTTTTGTGTCTAACCAAAATTAGCTTAAAGACACGAGATCGTATGAAAAATGAAATGATAAATGAAAAACGTTCTTTCAATTCAAACGTTCTTACGATTTTAGTGAATGTTGCGAAACTTTATTCCCTTCCTTTGTCTGTGTCGATTTCACAGCGCGTGTCTGAGGGGTCGGAGGGAGGAAACGCTGAGCAAACACAATGGGGTAGGCAGGGAGGGTCCGCTGCTTTCGATTTTATCGTGAGACACTTTTGATTTTAATGACATGTTTTTATAGACATGCGATGGTCACTAAACCTAATCAGCACGTATGAGCTGTACCCAAAAATGGTATTCTACATTAAGTTTAGACAGGTGTCGATGTACACTCACAAAATCAACATGTAGTACAAACAATGTAGTCTTTTTACGTCTTTCAATAAAGATCAAACAGACTTCAAATTTGTGAAATTCTTTTCCTTTTAGGGATAAGAAGAAACATAAAAAGCTTCATTTACAATATCGGTTGCCATGGTATTGTCGACAATAACAATTTTTGGACATATTTTATGTTTTATCGTATTTAATATACGCGGAATCAAATTTTAAAAATAAATCAACGAGGAAAATAAGAAATGAATGCGTGTGAAGCCGCGGACCTATACCTGGGCTTGTCTTAAATTTAGTAATATGTCAATTTACGGTATATATACGAAACTCAAGGTTTAATGTTATTAAAAATTACGAGTAAATGGTTTCCTAAATCAATAAAAAAAATGTTTCATAAATAACAAGTCGAAAATAAAGAAGTTCTGAAGTAGATAAAAAAATACAAGCGAATTGAGAACCTCCCTTTTTTGAAGTCGATTATAAACAAAAAGCTATAAGCTTGTTGAGTAGATAATAAGTCAAATAAGCGCCTATCACTAGCCGATACCAAATTTTGTCATATATCATTAGCACAATCCATTCTCCGCAACTATACAGATATCCAACAATCCAGACGATATCCAAACTTGGCGTTGTAGTGTGTTAGGAGCAAGGCGGGAGCCAGAATTACTGTTCGAAGAATTTCAGCATAACTTGTTAAACAATAATCTTAATACGGTTCATACTGTTTGAGTTAACGTATCCAAATCATCGTAATTCGCAAACAAAAAAACGCAAAAGCAATTTAAACATAAACATCTTTTAATATAAAAAAAACTTTGAAAACTGCGAGATTTAAAGATTTGTTCACACATAATGCTTTGTGACCGTAAATTATTTGGTTCTTCATTTTCTCTCCTGTTTCTTTCTTGTCTAATATCTATTCAGTTAAAACTACGAACACCATAGAATCTATAACGAATTAATTAATTATAAAATACAATATTGAAATAGCTGAGGAATATTTTTCCTAATAGACTTGGTCACTATGTATTCAATTATGAAATGAGATTTTCGAAAATTGATTCTCATAGGACAGTAAGATGTTGTTTGGACTTCATTTCAATGTTGTTTTTACGTAACGATTTTTGAGATCTACGTCCACCAGTGGACGTCGTTTGGACAGTGATGACAAAAGTTTAGATCACTACTGTATTCAATCACAGTCAATGTTAACCTTAAAAATATTAATTCCAAACTTTTCCAAGTTAATACAATGTAATTCTGTACATTGTAGAAATTGCCAAATCATTACCCGCGGGAAAGCAGCACAAATTTATATATATATATATATATATATTACAATTAAATAAATAAATATATATAAATGTGTATAAATTTTCATAGAGTTGAAAATAAAAATCTTTAAAACGTCAATGTAATTACTCGTTTGTAAGTTTGTTTAATACATTAAGGTCGTGACTTTACAGTTTCAACTCTCAAAATAAATTTCCATATCGCTGTTTATTTATTAAAAATGCAATATTACATTTTGAAATGAATTTCGTAACATCGAAAAGAGAGTATACGCAAAAACATTTCTCATTAAAGGTTTCATATTATTTGTATTTTATTTTTATACATTTTTGTACTAGCTGTGACCCGTGATTTTACTCGCTCCCATTATTATTATACATCTATTTCGCTTAGTGTTTTTTTTTTTAAATTCTAGTCGGCTGCTAAGGGTTGTAGTTTGGTAATATTAATTAAATAACCTTTCCTAATAATTGAGCTGTCAAACGCAAAAACAATATTTCAAATCGGGCCGGTACTTATTGAAGTTAGCGTGTTAAAACAAACTAACTATTCAGCTTAATTTTATTAATAATTAGGAACAGATAACAAAAAAGTTAGTCTTCGCTGATATACAAATAAGTAGCTCTCATTCTATTCTCGAATGGTATTTTCTTTGTCCTTGTAAATCCTTGGATATTACTCAAAGACGACAAGACGAACACGAAAATACAATAATTCGATGTCTTTGTTATTGAATAAATGGAATTAATAAAATGGTCTATCTACCAGAGCCAAGTCGGGGGATGACTAGTATGTTTATTTATTTATTAGGTATATTAATAGTTATTTATACAAATATTTTACAAAACAAAATTAGATATACATTTTACTTTTCAACCTTTCATAGATATGATACGCATCTATGACAAGAAATTAACGACGACTTGTCTTACAAATGTGTTATAAATACACAAATATACGAGAAACAGGATTAACTACTAAAAAATAGAAAAAACTAATACTTTTTTTATGTAACAAACCGAAACACTTACGGTGAACCTACGACACCATACGCTAATCCATTTGATGTCCCTCAGCCTCTTACCCGCCGGCAGGCGCAGCAGGATGTCCGAGTTAGAATGAGCAGAGAGCACGGGAGGGTCCCTGGAATTGAAAAACAAACCATCAGGAGACATTAAACAGTAGTGGAGCCAGAAACTATTGAACTGTGTACGAATGTGCCGGCTTAACCGGTGAAATACCACGACCTCACATAAGATAGATGTAAGTAAAGTAGCAAAGCATTTTATAGTTCTGTTCTTTGTCTTACGATCTAGATCTTTTTCATTCGATTTATAATTTACCTAAGAGAAGATTTAATAGGCAGTTTTTAAGCCATCTTTCGATCACATCATCACTTTTCATCAGGTGGGAACGATCCGAAAGCTTGACCTCGTGGTCAAGCGCTAGTTTTTTCTTTATAAATAAAATGTTGCATAAAGGCATTGCCGCCTTTGTCGTTTATCTAGGAAAACAGGTTTTGCCTTTTATCTAACAAAAAAAAACTTAAAAATACAGTATATCTAGTAAAGTAAGTTGATCATAATGTTTATTTTTCATCAATCTATATTGACATCGGTCCATTAGACTGTTATACGCATATTAAACGACTGTAAGCGTGCTCGATGACGACCATATTAGGTCAAGAATATGCCGACCTTCTAGCATCCTTCATATACCTATTGACATTATTTTGCAAATCGTCCTATAATCTTACAGTCGTAATGTAATAATTTAAGTATTATTCTACTATTTGTAATCATTTATTTGCAACACTAGAATTAAAATAACGTCTTCTTTGAACATTCATTTTCTTTTCGTATTTTTTTTATAAAGCTCTAATCAAATTACAAAGAGGGGCGCTCTCTTTAATTATTGTTAACACCGTTTCCCATCTGTGAATTGATCGGAGACAAAGATTTGCACAAATAAAATGTTTTTGTTGCATATTTTTCACGCGTTTCTAAAGTTTGGTATGAAAACAGTTAAGTCGAGAATAACAAGAATTTTTATATTATGCTCGAGGTAGAACATAAAGGGGAATAGCTATATAATAAGTATCATAAAAAGAAGGTGATAGTTTAACTACGTGACTCGATTAAGTTTAATTTAATTTATAATGAGAGACCTTATGAAAATTCCAGTAAGTCATTGAATTCAGATGTCAAGGGCCAATCGAAATAACAACTAGGAAAGATCTATAGCCTAATTTACAAAGGTCCAACAGTTAATTTTCAAATTGCTAAATTTAAGTGGCAATGAGTTAGCTCGAAGATATATGTTTTAGTGATCTGGTCAAGGTTCCCGGAGTCTACACGAACACAGATTAAGATAATTATGTTATGTTTGTACTAGTATGTTTTAATAGTTTTCGTTACCGGCTTGCGTAGTCTTCTGGATAGGGTACAAGCGTTCCTTCTGGAGAGGGTTGGGGAGTGTCGCCAACCCAGAAGTAAGCGTCAGGTCCTGTGCCGTCGTATGCGAAGCCCCGCACGAAGACCGTGTTCTCGTCTACCGCGTACACCGTGCCTCGTATCCCGTGGGCATACTGCGTCAGCCGACCGATCAGACGGCCATAGTACGGTTCCGGACGTCGAGACACCGCCAAGTCTATGAACAATATAATTTTTTGGGTTATAATTACAAATAAAATTTCAAGGAATTGGGATATCAATTGTAATTTCTTAACAGTAAACAGTTTTACTCCAGATCTATTTAAAAGTGATTGTTCAGCGTTAAATTTATATTAATAAATATTTAACCTCCTTGATTTTACCAAAGAGTTCAAACTGGAGTTCAAACAAAAACACACACTTAACACCATATATTATTAAAAAAGTAGGTGAAAATAGTAGAAAATCGCGCGAAAATAAAATGAATAGTGAGTGTGTGACTCGCAAGTGAGTTAGTGAATTCAATTAAATGTGAAATAATATAATTGTTGCAAATATTGGATTTATTAATTAAATGAATTTTATTTACAACCACGTTATGGTTTAAAAATTATAAAACAGTGATGGAAACAATGGATTAGGCACCGATTTCATAACCGTCGTTTAAAAATACTCTTAAAGCCGCCTTTCTTTAGAATTTCATTAATTACAATCTGTTTTTTACTAATAGACGTACTACGCATGAGGGAGGTCAATTATAAAATAAATTAAGATTTTGTGTACATTTGCTGACAATGATTGCTGAAGAAACCGTAATAGTAGTACGACATTATGATTAAACAAATAATGTTAGCCTATAATATTGCTACTTATCTTGAAACGCCGGGTTGCTAGAAAATGATATAGAGAAGAAAGTATCATAAGTAGAGACTTTGTAAATTTCAAAATGGATACAAAGACATATAAGATTGTAACAGAATGCAATATCATACAATCTTTATCTCTTTTCTAGGCGTCTAGCACTTTCGTACGGTTTGTAATATCTCGTCTTTGCTTGCAAGTAGGTCGTGTAATGTTTATTGATATTTATTTCGCTGGGAGCTTATTTGTTATTTAGTGTACACGATTCAGCATATCGTATGACGTTAGAATAGAAGACTTTTAACTATTTACAGTGGAAAGGCTGCCCAATTTTAAATTTGAATACGATTTTTTTTAAGATAACTTCGGTTGCTGAGTTGCGCTTTAACTCAAAACGACAGAGCTCCAGATTCTATCTACGGTTTTCACGTAACTTCCGGCATACAACCGTTTTGTAGAATAAACTGTCCTCATCGGCAAAACCTTTATGACCTTAGGTTCCATCAAGAAAAGAGAATGCTCGTTTCTTTTAAAACTATATACTACATCTATTTGACTACTTTATTGACTATATTGACTACATCTATTTAGATATATCCGCTACGGTTTTCGTTGAGGTTTTCAAATACGACAGAATGAGCTATCGACACACGAAACGAGAAACAGGATATTGATTAACTAGAACTTCAAAATTACACAAGCCTTTATAATTTAAACCCGTGACGTAAAACCTATTTGTCTATATCTTCTTAAATTGTGTTCCAGATATTAAAGCAATTTCCATCATCATCAACGAGGCATATTCGCCGGGGGTTGATTACCGGAGGGTCGCGTTATCGTCGGGGCGAGGGGGTGAGAGCGACGGGGGTTGTATTTATCTAATATCCTAAGCGGGCCAGCGGCGCACATTAAGGAATATTTTGATTGACGTGCTCGCCCCCGAGATTTAGCGGCGATGGGGTGTGGTAGGGTTGACGATAGAGTTCGGAGTTATTCCAGATATGTCTCACATAATTTATTTTTGTATTTTATTTAAACTTTTTAGGATATCTTTTTCGAAACTAGATATTGCCTAAGCATTGACATACGCAACAACGAAAAGAGATGCAGCTGTGTTACACGAATTTCCGCCTCAGCCTATGATCGTCCACTGCTGGACGGATCGTCCCCATTGATTGCATCATTGGGGGGAATGTGCCATAAACGCGATTTTTTGTATTTAAAGAACACCATCAGATCACTGATGATCAGGCATTCTATTTTTGAATTATTAATTTGTTATCCTCAAATCAAATAATAATATTAAATAACGATAATATTAGGTGACATTGAGTTAAAAAAAAAACTAGTTTAATTATAATAAATAATAATAATTGTTCCATTGTGTACACAGCCCTAGCCTACCCCAGTAGTCGCGGGGGAGTCTCGGGTAACACGTACACTTAATACAGTTTTGTCTCGACATTTCGATACCCATTTGTATGTGGAAAGTGTATCGACGCTAACTCGAAGAGCGCGAGGTGATTCAATGATGCGACATCTAAGAGTGTTAACGCAATCTATTTGAGCTTTGACGTAAGTCAGAGAGTGAGGTTATAAACTGACGAATTCACGACACGTTGCGCAACGTCACATTTATTACTAAACACAAATTCTAAACTAACCTACACTTACACTACACATCGCACAATGTACCCAAGAAATGTTTAAACATTAAAGCGCTTGATAAAAAAAATACATAATAAAAACTGATCAAACAAAGAAAATACAAAACAAAACAAATAAAAAACGATCTCTGAATCGTTATCGTGTACAATGAGAGAAACAAATAAAAAATCTTGATCGTGCAAACACATTAGCTAATTAAATTGATTTACTAATGACCTCCGAATCATTCTTGCGGACAATTAGTAATAAAATAATCAATAAACCTAACAAATATTTCAAAATTATAATAGCTCAATATAGCTCATAAATTGATTAACGCACTAATCGTTCTCAAGCGCAATGAGTGTTATAAAGTAAGATGAACGAAGTCGTTCTGTTAAACTTATAAAACAGAAGTCGTATGCGAAGGAAATAGAAGAAAGAGCTACCTGAAGCTTAGACACGATGACTGGTCAGTAGTAATTCTGAAAGTTCCTGATGCAATTTTCAAAATGAGTAGTGAGTAAATAAAACGAATATTCAGTTTTGCGTTTTCGGTGAAATTTATTCGATCAAGTCGCAAGTCTTACGAGTCGTGCAACTCGGCAGAAATAAATTCGATCCTTGCGGACGTGGGATGAATTCTTATAAAGTAAATTTTTAAAACGTGCCAGTTTATATTCGACACAATTGATGCCCAATGCAAGCAATTGGGCGATATTTCTTATGAAGTAACTTAACCCTATGTCGGTTTATAAAAGATTATTTTATTTTATAGACCAACAGTGATGGCAAAAATCGAAGTTGCAATTCAATTTCGTGGTGATATTCATATTCCGTGGTGAATTGAATTTGCGTATGTATTAAATATTTATGAAAATTAACATAACTTAAAAACCCAAAATAGAAAAAAATTAACTAAGTTTTATGAAATTCTATTAAAATTTCTCTATTTTCCTTTTTGTAGTTGTAAAGAACACATAATAATTAACCTAGCTTAGTAATATCTGCTGCTCCATCTTCAAGTAGGCCGCAGGAAATAAAAAACGAAACATGGACGTTAATTTTCAATATACTACAATTTTTATTATTACTTGACACTTACGTCAAAAGACTCGTTTCATTTGTCTAATAAAATGTGTGCTTCGGGTTAAAAGTACAAATGTAAAACAATAGGAGAAACGTTTATAAACACATCGTCAAAATAAGATAAGGTAAAGTTGTAAATAATTTAATAATTTTGTTTTCTATATTTACATATAGAATATTTTTTAAGTTGCACAATACGTACCAAATCGACAACTATATGGATCTCATTTTTTGAGTTAGTAGAAGCGCAGCGATGGATATAATTTTTAATATTTAAAAGACAAAAGCGGTAAAGGCAAGGCTAACAACGTATACAGCCGCAGGCCGTTATACCTGAGGCGCAAGTTAATCTTTATAATCTGTGAACACTGCACACTGCCACTGTTCGCGCCATAATATTATTTTAAACTTTATAAACCAATGTGCACGCCGTTTTATAAAATAATCAAGGCATAAACAGGCAGTGTCCTATATATAGGTCTTTAACTTAAAATTTGGAAATTTTCAAATCACTTATTACACTTTGCAAAGAAAATTAGCAATTTTACAAATCAAAATTTAAATGCTGAAATTGATTTGTAAAAGTCCGAATTTTCAGTTAAAATCTATATTCTATTTTATATTGCTATATAAAATAGAAGAATATTCAGAAATCATTTTTTACATTGTAATCCACGGTAAGCCTTGAAAATAGCTGAGATATCGAAACGTATAACAATCTGATTCCTCGGGATAAGGTCTCCTAATGTCATTAATCCACGCCGTATTGTCGCGGGCAGGACCAGCTCATAAACAGTAAGGAGAAAAGACTTCCTTTATTACTCATCACTGATACATACATTTAAAGTTTCCATTTGAATCTGAAACCTCTGAATCGCTTTTACGACTCTTATAAAACAGAATTTAATGCACTGCTATGAAAACGACTCAATCGAATCGTCACATTAAGGCCGATACACAATGATGTTTTGTTGTTTTTGCAAAACAATGTTTCTTTTCATAAGGTTATTCCGGTGGTCTTTACAACCACAAACAGACATGTACATGCACACAAATGTTTGTCCTGAGTGGGAATCGAACCGCAGGCGGCGTGAAAGGCAATGATCTAACCAATCGCGGCAACCGGTCTCTCAAATCTTGTTAAATGAATGTGACTTT
>DWLR01005979.1:0-10457 GCA_018246295.1 Papilio alexanor hazarajatica
TGTCTCTATGGACTTATTTTTTCGTTTCATCGAGTTTGAAATCACAACGATTCTAAAGAAGTTTCACTTCAAAAATTATTATTCTACAGTAAGCAGCAATTAATATTGCACATAGACCTTTGGCATAAGACAATTCGTTAATATTAGTTTCTTAGAGCGTTATGTTACACACAACCTATGTCAATTAAGTGCTTTTTATAGAATATGGCGGGTACACGAGCAGCTTAACATTAACTGAACCGACGCCCACGGACATACGCAACACTAAAGGATTTGTAGATGCATTGCCGGATTTTCCTGAAGTCGTATAGGTTTGGAAATACCGCTGGGGACAGTTCATTCCACAACGCGGCTGTGCGAGGCAGGTTCCGCGATAACCACACGGTTGTGAATGCCAACCATCAAGCTGGTGGGGATGGTAATTGGTATTTGTGCGCAAGAGACTCGTTGAAGCTTTAAGCAAAAATAATATAAGTAATGGCCGTAATTAGCGAATAGTTTGTTTCCATAGGTCGTCGATGTGCAATATTGAACTTGGTTTATCTGTCATTGGCAGTTTCGCAATTTGAGTTGGCAATACTACGACAACTGTCATCAAAGAATTTCCTGATATATTGAACGGTTATGTCGTAAACTGGTAAAAACAAACAATTTAAAATCGAGACAATGTCTAAAGTAACTAATGTTAACTCTAGCTTAGCTTACGAAATACTACTTTACTTGAACTCTTTTTATTTAGGAATGTTCTTCGTATGTGAAGTAGCTATGGGCATATTAAAAGTTATAAATGTTTCTTATCCAGAGAACACAATTTTTACCGAAGTCGGAATATTTTGTGCCCTTTGTCTAATCGAAGTATTCCGTATTTTTTTGGGCAGAAGAGGAAACTTGACAAGTAAAAGTATGTATGTCGTTTTAATTCAATTTTAACTGTCATTTTTATGGGTAATTCTCGCAGTGAAATAGAGTAAGTTTCGTTGCGCTAGGGACCAACGTGCCTAGATTTTAGCCATCACGCATAAGTGTGCAAATACTAATGGGTTTCGTTTTGAAATTTATAGTCGATACAGTAGGGAAATGAATGAAATGATAGTTTATTTGCTGGTTTAAGATGACGAGTCTTAAGTTCGCAGCGATTTTATAGTTAAAAGGACGTTCACATTATAATAATCGCTTTGTACATAAGAAGAGAATTTATAATAACAAATATTTGTAGTACTAGTCCAGCATAGAGATAGATAGATGTTATTAAGTATTTTAATTAACAGTGGTTAGTAAAAAAACATTTTTGTTTCTGTTAAAAATATTTTTGTTGTTCTTCTATATACCTCATTTATTTATAATTATTGCTAAACCTATATTTGTTTTTCAGAAGTTCCAGTATTCTTCTCAGTGTTTCTAACAGTGCCATCCGCAGTTGGCGTCTGTTATTTCCTTATATACCAGACCTATATACTCAGACTGGAATACATCTGGTGTGCTGTGATGCTCATGTTCCATGCATTGGAGCTTGCATTTGCCATTCTCTTCATTCTGACAATCTGTAAAAGTCATCAGTACGAATAGAATAAATATAAACCAACTTTCTCGCCAAATACATATTAAATGCCAAAAATAAAATGGACTGAATCTACTGCACATTCACATGTTACATTCCATGTATATTCAACTTATAAGTCAATATTTCATAAGATGAACTCTTATAAATAATTGATTTTGTACATAGATTACATTTCACTATTTACCAGTCTGTCATTGGTAGTGAAAATTGTTTAGAAAACTGCCAATATCTTTGTATCTGCTCTACTTTCTATTATAATTACTTTTAGATGATATAATACAAAAATATCCAGAAATATATTAAGAACTATTCTAGCCGAGTTGATATTAAAAATGTATTTATCAAAATGTAAAGCCTAAATTGTCATGATTATGAAATTTGTATTGAGTATTATAAATATCTCGCTTACTACTGTATGTCTTGCTACTTATAAACTTTTTGAAAACATTTAATGTTTAAATATTGTAATACACATTTTGTAAACAAAGTTATCTTAATGACAGTTTATTGAGATATTTTTAGTTATAATTCTGTTTTAATAAGTAAATTTATGTTTTAATCAGTAAGCTTTAAGCACAATATGATGAGCAGCTTAGGAAAGGGGCCTGTAGAATAAATTTAAAATTTGTGAAATATTCTTTTTACAAAAAAAATCAAACAGCTTTTTGTTTGATTTTACATAAAAATATTTTAAGCATATAAATGATAATTGAATGCTAAGTTTAGAATAGAATTAAATATTGTAATCACTTACTTTTTCATAAAATACTTTTTCTTATTAAAACTGAATGATGAACTGAGTGATAGTTTATTTCTCTCATAATCATAAATCAAGAAGATAAGATTTCTCTCAATAATAATCAGAAGCAAAGCATTCAGCAAGTTAGACTGTAGGGATTTAATTTATTTAACTTAATAAAGCTAAAACTATGTACCTGAGCTAAAATTTAAAGTCGATCAAATTTGATTATCCAAAATGCCTATTTGTATTTAAAAATTGTTATTATTACAAACAATAAAACAATATAATTCAATACACAGTTTTATTTCTAGAAGTAATCTATTCTGAAACAAAAGTATACTTAAACAATACCACGGCAAACAGTTGCAGCACATAAGTTATTCACTTGGTGGAACTATATGATCAGGTAATTTTTGACATTCAACCTTTGTGACCTTAAGAGCACAACCTTCTGGAAGATTTCTCTCTATGTATTCTAAGTATGTGTCACATGTAGAACCTGTGAGCCGTTGTAAGTGTAGAAACCTGAAGTATGTCCTGATTTCATACTGAACTCTGTGTTTTTTATAGATGTGAACACACCTCAAAAGTGTATGTCTTTCTTTCTCAGCTTTCCTTAAGGCCCAACTGTAAAACAATTATTATGAATTAATATTACTTGTTAAGATGTCACAGATCAAAAAAAGTATCATACTTGTATATACAGTGTCATTAAGGCATATCATAAATCAACAGAATATTGTAATATGTTCAATTTCAATGACAATTTAATGTGACACTTGGATGTAGTTGTGTGTACTTGTGTTGCATGAGATATTTGAAAAAGAGTAAGACTTCACAAAATAATTGTATACTTTCTGTAGAGGTTCCCCACCCAATCCTAGCTTCTGTTTCTTCTTATATATATCCCATGTCTGCTCACATAAATCTAGCAATCCAAGTCTTTCGTTTGTGGATTGTTACAAATTGTGCAAGTCATCAGCTAAATAAATAGTTTACATGTTAAATTAAAAAAAAAATCTCATTGATACAATAAATATTATAAGGCCACTGTATATACTTACTTCTTCGTTACCTCGATGCCTAAATGAGAAGCTGCCGCGACACAAAACCATGAATAACTCAGAAGGACAGCTGGGTCAATACCTCTCATTTCTAGTTCAACCCTTTTATATAATTTATCTAGTTCCATTGGAGGCGCATTTTCTACGGGGTTTGTTATAGGGGATGTTGTAGTCGAAAGGGGACGATGGGCATGCTGAATGCTGTTGCGATTCACGACAAAACTGCTTCGAATGGCTGGCGCAGTTCTCCAAAGATTCTATTGAAACAAGTTTAGTAATATCACTTAAATTATAGTACTACTTGAAATACGGTTGAGAGTAAAAGCAATTCAACGTAAAATAAATTCAAATCAATCAAATAAAATAAAAAAAAATTGTAAGGTTAAGAACAACCTAACAAACCTTAACGATATTCATTTCGATAATGAATTAGACTATATTTGTCTAATTTGAAAAGAGAATAAGAAAAATCGCTTTTTGTACGAATCACCGCCGCATAAAGTAAAAAAAAGTATTAAAAATTGTTACAATATTTAGTAACAAAAATATGTCAATGTCAACGACCAACAATAGACAATACAATATTGTCTCTAGTGTTAAAGATTTTACAACTCTTGTTTTGCCTAACCGAAAGGAGAGTAATATATTTGCGGGTGTGTATGTTTGTATATATAAAGATTTCCATTTAGCGCGGTCCGGATATACAAACACACACATGTAACTACTATTTATTATGAATTTTTCTATCACCGTCATCATCAACTAAAACTAGACAACCTTGACCTGGTCAAGTAAATGTGGCTATACATGTTTACTTTAAGCATTAGGTTGTAATAATTAACTTTCATGGTAATAAATAAGGAAAAGAATTTCTTGGGTAAATGTCAAAAAATGCGATTATTTTTTAGCTGGCAATTAATTTGCCCAATTCTGTGGACTGTGATAAATATGACGAATATGCAAACTAAACAATTTTTATTTTAATAAAATCAAAACACTTCCTTTTCCTGTTTTTCCATCCCAAAAGTGTTTGTTTAGTGTTTTTCCGCATTTTTCCGTTTAAGCATAACTTTATTATATAGTTTTTTTATCAGTATTGTAATAATAAGGTTAAATTATAATAAGCGTGAGTGCAGTGCAGTGCTAAACTACAAAAATGGATGTAAAATCTTTTCTTTTTTCTTGGAGCGCAAAAAGAAATCTAACGCCAGCATTCGACATTCGTGCTACCGGTAAGAACTATTTGATGATGATGATTATATGATTACTTCACAATGTTAATAAAGTTTCATGACATCTAAAAACTAAATACACATTAAAAGTCAGCACCTGTAGATATTATCGACTGACTTACAACTTTGAAGGTCATTTAGTCTCAGTTCTAAACTATCTCTAAATTGTTAGTGTCAATCTAATTATATGATATCAAATGAGACTGTTGCCATTGTTAAATTTGAATAATAAAGTTATTAATAAAATATCAATAAACTAATTAATTAAACTTATTAATACTTGATCACAAAAAAGTTTTTTTAGACGATCCAAAGATAGAATAATTAAAACATCAATGATATTGGTGACTGTCTAAGCATCATTAAAAGAAAAACAAAATTCCAGTAAACTATGATTTAAAATGTTTTGGAATGTCTGTTTTTGAATGGAAATGAGGTGAATATATTATTGATTTTTTGTAAAAAAGGCTTAATAGTGATGTGAAACTTTATATATTTTAGGACCAAAACACCGTCAGAGATTTCTTTGCGAGGTTCGCGTAGATGGCTATACTTATGTTGGAGCAGGGAACTCTGTTACAAAGAAGGAAGCTCAGAAGAATGCTTCTAGAGATTTCATCAATTACTTAGTAAGGTCTGGAGTGGTCAAGGCAGAAGAAGTTCCTGATGATATTAATTTAAAAAATGAAACTGCAGAACCCAGTGGTAACAGTGGTATTGTTGCTAAAATAGATCAGTCCCAACACCAGAGACCAGTTTTCCAGGTGAAAATCTTATTTCTACAGTAATCATATAGCAAGTTTTGTGTAATAATATAATCATAGTCAAGCGATTTTCAATTGTGCGCAGCAATTACACAAATTAATTCCCCCGTTTCCATTTCACCATTGAATGTTTAGGCACATGGCTGGTCTCCATCCTTTTATTGTAGACATGTCGCATGTTTGAATGAAATGGTTGGAATCATCGTTCATTGTGCGTATGGCAAAGGATTGGAAGAAGTTGCCACCATTGCTATTTCTGTCCATCCTTCAAGAGAAGAGTTATTAGGCTGTTCCTTAACTAGTGTGTAATATGTTTCGACTACATCACCACCTAACATCAGTTGGGATCATTAAAAAAAAAAATTCATCTTTATTATCCAAAAACCTCTGCAATCTCAATTGCATAAATTTTTTGAGTTATAAATACATATTCAACATCTAGAATAGAATCTAGAAGAGAGAATACTTTCCTTAAAGATCGTCAATGCATCTACAGTTCCTTAAAAATATATCTCTCTCTATACCCTGTTATAAATGAAAACCTAAATTAAATGCCACTTACCATATAAGGTGGCAGTTGTAATTTAAAAACTTTAACATAAAATGGGAGATGTGTCACTTTGTTTATAAAATTAGTCTTGATACTAAATGAAATCTTATTTTACAACTTGTTTTGTTTTTTCAATCCTTTCAAAAGTGGGTTCATGATTGTATAATATTGTTATTTTTAGGAAGGGATGGGTCCGCACAGCATGGGTCAAGCTTATCATGCTGTAGGCGGGGAAAGCCAGACATTCACATATATGGACCGTCTTCAACAACAGAAGAATGTGGAGGAAGCAGAGGATTTGGACGTTAATGCCAGTCTCCATGGCAACTGGACCATGGATAATGCTAAATCGAAACTGCATCAATTTATGCAGATCAATAAAATTAATGCGGATTATGTTTACAAAGCTGTAGGGCCAGATCACACAAGGTTTGTAATACTAGCCTGTGTTCATATGTATATTAATATTGATATTTAATAGTATTTTTTTTCACACAAATAAAAATAAAGCCCGTACAAAATATTTACATTTTAACATAACCAAAGCATACATAGTTGTAATTTTCTTCCTATTAGAAAATTAGAAAACAACTAAGGAAACAAGTAGAAAATAACTGGATAATAATTATCTATTCATTTCCGTATGAATAATTGCAATGGAGATTCAATGGACGTGATTAATATTTGTTAATTATACCTATATATAGTAATTGATATGGTGTCAATATTAGGATTAAAAATGAATAGTTAATGTCAGAAATACAAAATACATGGTTTGTTTATTGTTACAACAATTGTAGACAGGTTTAATATGATTTTAGTGTACAGTATTATCTGTCATGGCTCTTAATAATGTGTTTCTAAGCATATTAGAAGTATGTATTACTTTTGACTTTATACAATAATAATAATAATAGTTTTTTTTTAGTATAAAAACTCAGTATCAAATGTTAGTACAATTTCTACACAATTATGTGATATGGTGTGTTTTTAATTTTGCACCTTTCTAAATTAATGGTATTATAATTTAATATTCAATATTTTTTTTGTTTACTTATCCAAATTTACTGCTAAGATATGGCAATTGGGTAATTTGTGTTGGCGACACACATAGATGTTAACCAAATTATTAAATGATTTATATTTATACAAAACATGTTGGTAATTTTTTTAACAAGTTTCAAATTGTATTAATTAGGCAGTAATTAGGTATCAATTATATACTATATAAAGGGTTTAATGGCACCAGATTGGTAAGTACATAATGATATATAATAAATTTTTATTTGTTTCCGTTTGTGTGTTTATAACTGTAATTTATTCAGCTTACAATAAGCCACTGATTATTCATAATCATTGAAAAATCAATGGCTGACAGTTTTCGTGGGTACTGGATTTGTGGTCAAGGTCTGCCGATATGGATAATGAAATGTTTTGCGTTAATATATCAGTACCGGCCCTAGCTTTTAGTCAAGGCAGAGTGAGACTTTCGCCATCTGCTTTTCGTCGTTCTGAATATAGTTCATATTTCACTTTTATTTGGGACTTCACTTGACATTTAACTCCGTATTTTTTTTTATTCGGAACATCGAAAAAAAAGAGCGCTATAAGTCACTCACGCTCTGGGAGTCCCATTTCTTTGGTGTTTTGGCGCCTCTTGTTATGGGTGCCTAGAGCGACCGTTTCTCTCGGACTACTGTAGGGCCTATGCAGATATTCACACTTTGTTTTTATATACTGATTGTTATTCGTATACAAGTAATCAATGCTTTAAAAACGTATCAGTATCGGTAAGACAAAAGAAGCGTATTTTGCAAATTAGGCAAACTTTGCTTCTAAAGTATCAAAATATGTCAGTTTAGAGAGATCAAAAGTTATTTATAAAATATGTTCTGACAAAGAAACTAAATATTTGTTAGAAAATTACAAAAATGCAATTAAAAAAAAATACGTTTACAAATATGTACACATAGTAAGCTTATTACTATGTGCTTTGAATGAATGCTAAAACAAGATCAAATAAGTTTTGATTTTGTTTTAGGTGCTGTTTTCGATCTCTCTAAAGTGATGTTGACCTCGGCCACAGATCCGGTAAGTTCCATGCACCATAATCAACTTGATAGTATGTTAGTCAGTGGTTACTTATACAATGAGGATTTTATAAGGTATGTTTATGCTATAAGATTTCCTATAGCAAACAACTTAAATCAACGCACAAAACCTTCTTCAGACAAGTATAAGTAAAACTGGTGACATTAGTTTTTTTTTCCAACCCAAAATATTTATGTAACCATATAAAACCTTGGGAAATATTTATGTAGTTAATTTTGCTTCGATATTGATTTTTTATATAATTTATGAACGACAATATATAAATAAATCAATAAAAACTATTACACATGTAATAAAAGCATTTTATAGTGCAGTTTTATATGCTGCGGCCATATGAAATTGAAATAAGAAAGAAGAAAGAAGAAATTTAACATACAACTAATTTAGGCTTTAGTTGACTATGCAATATCTATCGAATCATAATTTATATTTCTTTCTGTTACTTCGTTAATCTTTTCAATTTGCCCTTTTTAATCGCTATAATTGACCACTAGAGGTGGGATATATTAGGAAAATTGCGTACTCAGTATTTCGATTACGAGTACTTGTAAATACGCGTTTCAAAAACTAGGAGTATATGAGTATTTAAGAGTATTGATTTTATGCCCAATAGTGGACGATCATAAAAAATTAATATACGTTCACCTACATTACATGAAAACACAACAAATTATACAAAACCACAACACAAATACAATACACACGATCTTAATTTCTAAACCTAAAGGATTTTAATGTTTAAGAAATAAAGTCGGTTTTCGATTCGTACACTTGTCCATCGAACAAGTCTTTTAGCGTTCGAATGGGGTGCGAGTACGAATATTGCTTGCGAGTATCGAGTACAATAGCGTTTACGTGTACGAGACTCTTAAATACTTATAAATACTCGATACGCCTTCATTGGCTTTTATGATACTAAGTATTTCGAAGTATCGAGTGAAACTTAGTATCAAAACCTGTTCCAGTATATACGTCCCACCTCTACTGTTCATCGCAGAATTGTTAACAAATATATTACTGCTAGCTGTCAGTCAAAAGCAATATGTATACATTGTCAAGGCTCCAGAAATTTTAAATTATGGTTTCAAACATATGTACCCAACGTGGCCACTGGTACACATTACAAATATGTATACGCTCAATGCTTCATTAAATTGTCTACGACGAAAAGGTCAAAAATATGCACGTTTGACATAGCTTTGCTTGCTGTTGACGGAAACTTGTAGTAACAAGTTTTTGGAGCCATGATATTGTATACATATTATTATTTGTATATGTTATTATATCCTTCTCACTTAACATTATTTTTCTTTCTGCTTTGCTTCTAAGGATCATAGAGTGATGTTAAATAGCCTATAACCTTCCTTATAATTATGCTGTCGAATACAGAAACAATTATTGAAATCCGATTGACAGTTCTTGATATTAGCGCGTTCAAACAAAATTTTTCAGCTTTATTAGTATATATTTTAGACTGTTGCATACACTAGTGATTTATTAATCTTCGTTACTAATATTCCAGGAGTTTCTGTTGCGAAATGACTATATTCGTGCGAGACTTGGGTCGAAACGTGACGGGTCGCGAGACTGCTTCCAATAAGCAGACCGCGAGCAAATCGTGCGCTCTATCTATTGTACGACAACTCTACCATCTTGGTGTTATAGAGCCCTTCAGCGGCACACTGAAGAAGGATAGGTAATTGTATGAGTCATCCCGATATTTTAGGTCCGTTTCCGAACTTTTCGACTGAAACAGTATTTATAATTTGAGACCGAATGGCGTGGTTGATAAGATACTTTCTTTTCACGCCGCAGATCGTGGGTTCGATTCCCACAAAGGACAAACTTTTGTCTGTCTGTATGTCTGGATGTAAAGACCACCGGAGGACGGGCAGCAGCGTCCTGATCTTTGTGCGATTATTGCGATCGCCAAGCGTGGCATTATCCCTGTCACACACTACGTATGTGATTTTTAGTGCTTTGTGCGATAGAGATAACACTCTACGAAGCCTAAATCTCTTCTCAAAATGTCGATGTTTTAGCTATACTACTTGATTAAAAATCTATGTAAAAAGGAATGAATGGGCTGACTCGATCACGAAAATACCACAACCACAAACTACTGGCATGAAGAAAAGATATTTCAGAGCTTTGTCTAATGAGCTATGTCATTCGTATACACTGCCGGCCAAAAGTTTGAGACCACTTTGTACAAAGGTTATAATTTGCAAAATATTTTAAATCTGCGTATGATAACATAACAATATGAACACCTGTGTAATCTACTAATCTCATTTTGAATGTCTAAACACCATTTCTCTTATCTTTTACACAATGACTATGCCATAAATCGATATTGTTTATTTACCATAGATGAGTGCCGCGTAAGGACCAGGTGTTGCAATTGTCATTATATTATATGGCGGCTCCCT
>DWLR01005980.1:0-10456 GCA_018246295.1 Papilio alexanor hazarajatica
GGAGGAAAAGCAAACGAGTTATATTATGTGACGGCAACATTAATTTCATATTTTGATTTAATAGTTAGATGCGTTTCTGGACTTTTTGTAGCAAAAGAATAGTGAATAAGAAGGCGGGGGAAAGACTGACATGGAGATAAAGCCTGTTTTCTGCTTGTCTCATCATAGGAAGAAACATAGAAATACAAACACCGCCACTTCATGTTCATATAAAAGCTACAAAAGATATATTTGTAAACGTCATCACCTGAGAATCAAAATGAGATCTCACAATCTAGCTATGGCTATCCAACCACTTGACTATGAGGTCTTCACCTAGACGATGCTATATATATCCGTATCGCAAAAACATAGGTATTTACGTACGCAATGGACCGCGTTACGAGTGATTCATTAAATAGTTACGCCGATCGCTAATCCATTTATCCCATGGCAACCAATTTCTCGACGATTTAGCGAAGTTTACAACCGCCCTATTTATAGTGGCTCTGGAATTAGACGGTGCGTGATGTAGGGGCCCCGATGTTTTAACCCGTAGTAACTATCGATTAACGTCACCCTGCCAATAGTTCCCTAAGTGATTCAGTAGTAAATCATAGGACGTTCACCTGATAGTACACTACGCGACCTATTTTGATGTTGAGCGGAAATAATGTTAGCAAATTTTGTAAAACTTTAAAGTCATACTCCAATTAAAGTTGAATAACCGATTCAAAACCTAGTTAGTGCCTATATTTGGCTCTTAAATTTAAAATACTATTTTTTTTTTTAAATTAGAGCAATGTCGCAAACCTTTGTGTCGAAAGGTTCTTTACTGCGATGCTTTCAAGCAGACTCTGATCCTTTCAATAATTTATTATGTGTGCCCAAGTTATTAAAGGATATAAGACACGTTCATGAATGATACACACATACATCTAAGGCAAAGGAATTTGTGTCGGCTTAATTGGCAGTCGGCACAAATTCCTTGGGGACCTTGAGTCGCGGCCTCGACCCCTCATTGTTGATGTCAGATGACATTAGCGACAGATGCACGCCGTCAACACTCATGGATGACGTCATTGATAGACAGACTGTGACTAACCAAGCTACTGTTTATCAATAACGAAAAGAACGAACGATCACCTTTTTTCGGTGTACTGGGCTAACTGGAGTGATCCATATCCTGCTCACGCGTAATACACGCACTAGTCGTGGAGTTACGGGAAAGATAGCCCCTACCACTTACTAAGGTATTATTAAATCAAGAAAGAAGATTTACATGGATAGAAATAAAAAAGAAGCAGTGTTGGTAGGAGATTAAGAGTTTTAATAATACTAAATAAAACTCCACTGCGGCATATCTCTGTATTTTATGATTGTGTCACTATAACCATTTTTTTTTTTAAAATCCATCAAAATTCCGACGTCATTTAGATTGCTATTTTTTCGAATTCAGTATTAATATTTTACCACATAAACATGACAATCATTTTGAACAATAAAGAAATTTATAATTTTAAATACATGATAATCTACAGATTACAATTTCCTTCTACATTAAATTGCTTTGACAAATACTTTAGAAGATATTAAAATAATAAAAACTATAGATGCTTGCAGGCTACACAGCAAGTCCCTATGCTACACGTCAGTTGATTTCATACAGTTGTCACTAATAGATAAGAATTGATGAAAGAAAGAAAGAATGAAGTATAATAATTTATTAAATTGGATAAAATACTACCAGGAGGTTAATTATTGAAAAAGATATAGGCTTATATCTGGTGTGGCATGAAAGAAAAAATATTCAGACATAAAGCTTTTCTATATGTGCGAAGCCGGGTCGCATATGCTAGTTGGCTATATAACTTGTTACTACTTCTTACTATATAACTGGAAGCTATGTTGCAAAAGAATATCATTTACCATTATACTAATAGCTTTATACCTTTGAAATGTGGAGCTTGCATTCTTAATCCATAAACAGTGAAGTTGAATGCTGATTGTTTTTAAATTTATGCTAATGTGCTTTAAGCAAACATTTTAAGCTTCCAGCACATTGTATTGCTTAGCTTATCTTTGCAATTGTACAAATAACAACTGTAAAAGTTTTAATAAACCTCTATCATTAATTTCCATTCAACCAAAGTATGCTAGAAATAATACAAACTAATATATGTAAACTAAGATAGGTAAGTTCACAATTTTCCATTACTTTATAATATCACTAGTCAGATTATAAACTATCAATGTTGGCATCTGTGTCCATGTCCTCTCATTGTTGAAATAGTTTTTTAGATTAATAGAAAACTACTTTACCACAATTGCTTTGTTTCTGAACATATTTTACAAGTTAGCATTTAGTTTAACTAAGATCATATATAATTTATATTGATCAAACCATAAATACTGACCACAAAAAGGTAATTCCAAGAAATAATTATTAAAATGTACTTTAAATTGCAACATGTGTGTTTGCAATATGAGGTAAACTCCAAAATATTATGACATGTGCTAGCCAGATTTTGAATAATTATGTTTAGGAGACTAAATGTTTAATTTTAAAAAGGCTTTAAGGAACTAAAGACATCATATGATATAATTTCTGGTATTTATGTATTTTTTGTAATACTGGATTATGAGAGAATGGAATATTACAGATTATGCAGCTTGTGGTCACTCAGGTATATTGATAATATAGTAAAGACTCTTAAAAATGGAATGTCCCAGTCGAATTTAATAGCAATTGCTTTTTTTCCATTTATTTCAAACCAAAATGTGTTAAATGTGTAATTAAAAACAATGTACACGGATAGTTACTGTCATTAACTAATTACAATGCAAAATAGTGGATATACACCTCAATTGCTATAATTTCATTGTCTATAATTTCTCCTTTTACAGAAACTTGTTTTAAAAATGAGGACTTTGCAAGTTTTGATGTTATATTCTATTATGGTTAATTAACAAATTATTGAAACAATAAATGAGTGTTAAATAATAGAGGTCACTAGTTAAATATAAATCAGACATAATCCTTATCAAATTCTATAATAATTTTTGTATGTAAAATTAAAAGTGAAGTTAAATTTTAATTTCGATTCTTGATTTAAATAATTTATGGGTAAAATTGCAATAGTGTAGAATTCTGTGCATATTCACCAAAAATTTCACAGTGAAATTAATAATGTGCAAAATAAATTGTATTGATAATAATGTGAGTGGGATAATTTTTTTGTCATTGTGAAATTGATGGTGAATATTTCTTTCATTTCAAATATCTTTGTTACTGTGTGAATGTATGAAAAAGTTTTTTTTTTCAAAAGTTAATACTACTAATAATACTTTGCGAAATTTTTGTGTTGAAAAAAGCGTAAATGGGGTTATTTTTATCATTGTGAAATTTTTGGTGAATATGCGTAGAATTCTACACTCATGCAATTTTACCCAAATTTCTAATTCAATATGCGAATATGAAATCATGTAATATAATAATAGTAACCATAAAAGTTTAACGTTCGTGACCATACGTGCCAAGTGGCCCAGGTTTATCAAAAGTGGGACGGCGAACGCCGCGCCCAAGCCTCGCCTCGCATCAAAACGAGCGCATTCCAATAGGAAAAAAAACACGTAACGAAATAAACAATTTCTGTAGCCGTACACTCACTATTTATAGCGATAAAAACAAGATAAGAACACAAGATTTATCAATGCAAAACATTAGTGTTTTAGCGGAAATAACTCACGTATGCAACTTACTATTTGAAATGGTAACGTAATTCCTATATACTGACCTGGTTAGCAACAAGATCCCATAAAGGAGAATTTAAAGCCCCGTAGATTTGGAAAATAGCACAATGTCGTGTTTTTAGCAAGTAAACATGGGTTTTAGTTCACAAAATTTTAAGTCGTAAAACTGGCGGAACAAACCACGTATCCACCTCAAACGCACCACATTCACTAGCAAATCGAGTTTAACTATTTAGTTTCTGTGATTAAAACATGCACGGAAATAGGCGATGATTATTTTCATTCATCTCACAGCGAAACCATCCGATACGAGACGAGTGCCACTTGCATTACGTTACCCGTCCAACAAAACTACTACTTGGTGCGGGGCGCGGGCGGGGTGAACTCGCGTCATCCGCCATATTGGTTGATTACGTCATCTAGAGATAATAAAGTTATAACGAATTCGAAGTGTTATAATCTTTATAATGCTTTACAAATGATTTAGAAATTTAAATTTGATCATTTACGTTTTGGTTTTATACTAGATAATTATCTTATTTCAGGAACAAATATTTGATTTTTAACAGATTTTTTTTCCACAGGAAACGATGTCAAACAAAATTTCATCTCATTTTCGTATATGATCTATTTTGAAATGTTTGCTGAAGAAAAGAACGAGTACTATACGCTTTCATCAGCTCAATATTAATTTAACTAACTTTAAGGACTGACCATTTAGAAAAGAAACTTGATCAAATTTTGTTCCGCTTGCTTATTAGCTTTTTTAAATGAAAGTTATTTAAATGCATATTTATTTCAAAAAAATATTATTTATTTTAACCTATCAGTAGGTCTCTATGAGTTATGTCAGTTGTCAATTAAAATGTCAAGTTTTCTGACCTGTCAATCTGTCAATTTTGTGTTAGAGAAGGGAGCGTTCTTTAAGATTAGAAGAAATATAATTTGTTTATTCAGCGTGTATTTATCGGAACTAAACTCATTTTAAATTGTTATTGAAATTTCTGCAATTTACGCAGAATATTTAAACATGCAAGGTAAACTTAAAAATGTAAGATAGCAAAGGATGAATCATCGATTGTTTGTGTTTTCTTAGAACATTTTTTAGAAATTTGCGTTTCAAAATTGGTTATTTTGCAGATACTAGACCGGAACTTTACGAAGAAGTCAAACTTTACAGAAATGCTAGAGAACGTGAAAAGTAAGTTAAGAATTGTTATTATTTTTGTTGTACCTTTTTCAAAACAATGATAATAGTTTGTTGAAAACCTTTGTAATTTGTCAAATAAAACTTTTTGACTGAAACAAAAAAATCTCATACACATTGAGAACTATTTACAGAAGTACTATAATTGTGTTTTTATTTGCTATTCTATTTGTATAAAACCTCTGTAGGCATGATAACATGGCAGAGCTGTACGCTGTGGTCAGTACACTGCAGCACTTGGAGAAGGCGTACATGCGTGACTGCGTGCGCGCGCAGGAGTACATGGCAGCATGCAGTAGATTACTAGTGCAGTATAGAGTCGCCTTCAAACAGGTGCAGGGAGATGAGTTTCCTACTATAGAAGCATTTGTTACTAAGTTTCGGGTGAGCAAATTTAATTTGGTTTTATTAACATAAAGCTACTGGCAAACTTCTCCAACAAACAACTTTGAAGCAGTAGTGTCTTTTTCATAGATTGTCAAAACAAATAGTTTTCAATGTTTCATATACATAATCACAAAATTAGTTACATTTAATATTCAAGAAGTATGTTGAAATCTGTACATATCGTAAAGTACAATAGTTTATTTTTAATATAACACATAACTTTTACAACTATATTGTAAACTGAAGTGTAAGAGTATATAGATTAGAGTATAGAGATCAAAACATGGATCAATGATAGGTTTAAAATACCCATTAATGACATGGAATAATTTAATTCTAGAGAGTAAAATACTCCACTGTTTTAACACAAGGGATTGAAATAAAACTGTCCACTGGATTTGTTGTATTTGTAGAAATGCTTACATCTTGCATCATGGTAGACACTTCACTATAAGGGTAAATAATGTACAACTATAATCTAACATTATTATGTTAATTCTTAGAAATTAACATAGCATTCTATAACACTTTGTTACTGTTTATTAACTTTATACAAATTAATTTCTAGCTAGACTGTCCGGCTGCGTTGGAGAGGATACGTGAGAATAGACCGAATCTCATTAAAGATGACAAAGGCAACACAAACAAATACATTGCGGAAATTGTCTCTGTAAGTGATATATTGTGTTCATTGCTCATATTGTATTTTTAGATAGTGAAGGAGATCAAACAGTGGTAGTCCGCAACAAAAACTATTTTTGCATGAAGGGCCTCCTCCACTGGTGAGATACCACAACCTCACAGAACACAGGTAGAAATTTCATCAGAGTGAGGTGCTGGAGGTCTAATTTAGTCCTCTTCCCCTTCCCATCCTTTTTTTTGAGGGTAGGGTATGATTAGGAGAAGGAAATTTTTATTTTTCTATCTATCCTCCTCTGTCTATTAAAGGTACACAATGCATCTGCAACTTGCTTGTTGCAGATGTCTATGGGTAGTAGTCGCTTAAGTGACCATTTGCTCATTTGCTCCCTTCTATAAAATATTCTATTAAAAAAATTGATTCCTTAATGGATGTATGCATATTTGTAAGGGAAGTGTATATTTTTACAATAGACATTTAAATGTCAGGTCGTGTTTATACATTTCTTATTTACTTTAAATTAAATACTATCATAATTTGATTTCTTGATGTTGATTTCCAATTTCTCATCTATATATTATTATATAGCTTTGTAGCAAGTCTAAAAAGTCATAAGTTTCCTAATTTTAAATAGATTAAATCAATGAAATAATATATAATAGCTTGGAAAATTCTCCCCAGTAATTAGTATATTACCATTTTTTTACAGTGCATGTACTATATGTATAATTTCATTTCAGTTGTTCATAACACTGATGGACAAGCTTCGTCTGGAGCTGCGTGCTATGGACATGATACAACCAGAGCTGAGGGACTTGAGAGACACAATGGACCATCTAAGCATGCTGCCTGAGGACTTTGAGGGAAAAGTCAAGGTTAAACTTCATAAATAACTCAAGTTTTAATTGGTACAGTCTTGATATAACTCTCCGGCTACATCCATACATCTATACACACGTAATGTATGTTTCTGTACCTTTAGCAGGAGCTTAGCTGTAGATAATCTTGATGCAACTTTTCTTTAATGTGTCACCAATCAGTTCAGTAAATGTTCATCTAAGACCTGTCATTCCCCACTCACTTTCGCGTCACAAATTTGTCTCATCCATATTTCTTCATACACACTTTTAACATGCCCTAAGAACCAAATCGACGACGATTTCAACTGTATGAAATATTCAAACACGACTCTCCCGAACACAATGTCCAATCAAACAAATTAAAGTGGGTATATTCTATTTGTAGGTACAAGAATGGTTGGACAAACTATCAGAGATGTCAGCGTCAGACGAACTGTCCGAGAGTCAAGTGCGACAGCTGGTGTTCGATCTGGAGACCTCCTATGGAGCCTTCAATAAATTCCTGCACAAGGACTGATGATAAAGTTGGTGGTAAGTAACATACAAATTGTCACAATCATACTCTACTTATCACAAAGTAGTGGAAAGTAAAGGGAAAGGAAACCAGTAGGTGATCTAATAAATCAAAGCGACATTATCATTTATTATATAGTGTATATTTTGTATTGTTAAATTACAATATTGACGGGCACCAGCGTCCCTTCCTTAGTACGGTGGAACACACTGCGATCGCCAACCCGCTCGCCAAGCGCGGCGATTATGGCACATTCCCCCAATGATACAATCCATGGGGGAGGCCTAAGTCCAGCGGTGGACGATCATGGGCTCAGATGAATCTTTAAACAAATTTTATTTTTGTTCCAGATCAAATAAAGAGCTCAACAATGCTTATTATAATAATTTAATGGTAGTTATTTTTATTATCTTGAAGTTAATATAAATGTAAATGTAAGTTAACAAATTACTCAATTTTTACACATGTTAAAGTAAAATATAAATCTATGGTACTAGAGCCTCTAAGAAATAGTCCAGTTTTAAATATTGCGGTTAATTTTTAGACATTTTCGTTCTGTATGAACCGCGCGGCACTTAGTTTTCTGATAAAGCGCTCTTACTCCCAGGCATCGTATTATATGAGAATTAATATTAACTTAAACTATGTAATTTTACTTATAATATACAACCATACTGCCTTAGGCTAAAGCCTTAAGATCGACTGGTTGTAAACAAATGTATGTGAGGCTTAAGGCTCTCTTGCTCACCTACCGGTGTTCTTACACCAGCATATTATATTTCACTTTATATATTCAGGCCGATTGTAATATTAAGCATATTTTATTGTAAAATAAAAGTTTTATAGTCCTAGCTGTTTTTTATTTATATAAGAAGTAACAAGTGATGTCGACCCAGCTCGATTACAACGAGGAAACATTCACACACAAAATGTTGTGATTGTATTGTGTGTCCATTTTGAAACTAAACTTCTTCACCAATACATTGCTTTTGGATTATTTACAGAAAACTTAGATCACAACATATTTTTATGTGAATATTTCAGCAGTGTTAATAATACAGACAATACAATTACAAGCTTGAAGTAAAATATTTTTACTTCTTCTTTTTATCATAAGATACAAGTTGACAGCAGCAGGGATTCATCCGACTATCTATGTCCATAAAAGCAATATTCCTGTAATTAAAAAATAAATAAAGTGCGTGTTTGTTGTGTTGTTTCAATGTTATTTTTGTACCGCCTGATTGAAAAGACGAGAGCTTATTTTGTTTATCAGATTAAATATGCACGTCGTAATCACATGGCAAAGGACACGTGCAACTGACACGTGTATTATTACCACATAGTCATATTAATAATTAAAAACTTTCATTGCGTCGTAAAGCTATAATAGTAATAAGTAACATTGCGCATGTTTTGTTATTCGCTAACACAAGTTACGAGTGGCGCGAAACGTGACCATAGACTAGCGAAAAAGTTTACTTTTTTTATATTTTTTTTATTGAATCAAAAACAATTTTGTCTGTAATATTTTCTTTGAATAAATACTTTTTATATGTAATTTTTATGTGATGAATTATTTAATGAAAGTTTGCGATGTAGTAATTATTTTTATAACACTATTCTATTTAAAGGAGGTAAGTTACTACCGTTTTTTCTATTTTTGGTTTGTATTTTTACTGCAAAATGAAACAATGTAATAATATATTTCTCAACAATTAAAAGATGTTTACAAGATAAATAAGCAATTGTACCGCGCCTAATGTTAGGTGATCACTGCCGCCAATGAAACAACAGAAAACTGCTGCAAAAAAAAAACTGAATATGCGCTGTAGGTCTACTTAAAGGACCCAAATCGTATCAGTTCAGTTAATTTTTTCACGCATAATATTGGATTACAAAATCAATATACTCTCTCGAAAAAGAAAAACCTCCAATGTTATCAATTTCAGTGTACAAAAGACGTCTTTCAAAACCTCGACGAGAAATACCATTTAGTATCCGAAGCGTATTCGATTACCAAGCAACTGTTCGTACAAGGTCGCGACAACTATAACACGCTGAAGAACCGATCGCTACATGTCATGGGCACCTTCCTAGACCTAGTCCACATCATGAACGAGGAGATGGCCAGAGAACTGAGGAGCGCTATAGTTAAATTTTATAAGATTAAATATTTTCATGATTTTACCAATTACGTCGTATCTATTGAAGAGGTAAGCAAAAAATAATGATTTAAATTTTCATAAGAATTAACGATATCTATATGGTTGATTTAGACAAAATGAAACTTGAACTGTTGGACTGTAAGTTAATTACATTTTTAGATCTAACGGAAATTAATTTCAATAAGACAAAGGCAACTAAACCAAAGGTCAAGTGATGTTATTTGAAAATTTCTTTTTATTAACGTCAGCAACTTGACTGGTAAGGGGATAGATAGGAGAAGGAAATTTCCATTTTTATTTCTATCCCCTCATTTGTCTATTAAAGGTAAAGAATCTATTACAGATGTTTATTGTAGCGGTCACTAAGTGACTGCTCGCTCGTTTGCCACCTTTTAGCATATAAAAAAAACTATGGATCGAGTCCACCTCTGGCCCGCCCTACGCCCCGGGCCAGCCCAGTAGCTTCCTCTTTCTTCACCGTGGTTGTCGGGCAGGAAATCGGAAGGAGGGGTTCCCTTTTCGTAAAAACAATTAACGCGCCATTCAAGAATAAACAGCGTAATAGCTTACATGTCCATATTTTCTATCCCGTTGTAACGTAACATGTCCGTCACGTGTAGCAAACACGTGTAGATTGTACGCGACTTGGTCACGTTTACGTCATCTAACAATAATTAAGTTTATCGTAACTGTAATTAAGTTTCGCTACGTAAGTATGCCTCTCACAGGAAATAGGGTTCTATTTTGCGCCACTGTGCTTATTGAAAAAGCTGTACACATGTGGTGACGAAGATAAAGATATTTTTTTCTTCATTTCTTTCATAATTGAATTGAATAATCAAAAACCTTTACGTCCAATTACACGTGTTCAATATATACACTGCCGGCCAAAAGTTTGAGACCACTTTGTACACAGGTTATAATTTGCAAAATATTTTAAATCTGCGT
>DWLR01005981.1:0-10454 GCA_018246295.1 Papilio alexanor hazarajatica
CACCAGTCTCCTGCTCATTAGATTTATTAATAAGATTAACTGTATTACGTTGTAATTCTTGGAGAAAACAATAAATTGATTTATTATTATTATTATTATATTAATCGTAACAGGTAGGGTTGTCACCTTGTCATGCTTGGTCCGCGGCTGGGGGTGAGGCGCGGGGGCGGCGAGGTGCGCGGGGGCGGCGGCGGGCGCCACGTAGTTGCCGGGGAAGACGCCGCAGCGCTGCGTCGCCTCCGAGTACCCCTTGTACCAGCCGTCGCGACAACGCTCCGTCACCGTGTACAACGCTGAAACATAATAAATTAATCAAAACTAAGATTTTCAATTACAGTAAAACCGCCTTATTCGCGGATTAAAACAAAACTACGACCCAATTGCTATATTCGCGACTAAAGATTTCTTTATTCGCGGATCTAATAGGTTTTTATTTTGTCACCTAGGAACGTATCCTCTATAATCCCATATAAACTACCATTCCATAGTCACGGTCTGTATCCGCGGCATATTTACGGATCATATACCCCGCGAATAAGAGGACATTTTACTGTATGTAAGAAATAAGCACCGATTGGAACTCTTCTATGCCGTAACCAATAAAACAAATTTCGGTCTTTCTTATTTTTGGACTTTTTTTATAGCATATGCATTTTTACATTTTTATTATTTTTTTATAATAAATATATGGAAATGTAATTCGGAACATCCCTTCCCCTTTCCCTTCAGATACGGTATTACTATATTTAAATTAGAAAAAAATATTCATTATAATCTGTGTCGAAATTGGGGTCAAAAAACTTTCTATACCTCCTTTCTTCAATTCCAGCTCGTCTGTCTTCTGCGGCTTGTAAGGGTACATGGCTACGTAGGCAGCGGGCAGCGGCCGTTCGTTACTTCTAGAACGACGCCTTCTTCTCTCTACTTCTCTATCGTTTCGCTTTCTGTCTCTTTCGGGGGTATGGTCTAATAAACTCGTTGCTAGAATTTCAGCCGAATGCCTGGAAACATAATGGTTACAAATAATAACACACATATTTTAAATAAAAACAAAATGTTTGTTTTAGGGTAAAAGTATGGAGACAACTAGATTGAATAGAATTGGAGAATATAAAAGATAAATTCATTATTGACTCATAATATTGAAACTAAGAAAATGATATATGTGATTTGGATCTTTCAAAAAGGCATACATCAGCTCCACTTTATGCAGTTCACAAACGTTTGAAGTAATTGATCTATTTTCCCTAAAGGAATTAAATAACTTACCTATTTATGGGAGTATGATTGCCTTGGAGATGGGTAGAGGGCGTTAAACTGTGCCGTTTCTCCCGTTCCCTGTGGTGTTCTCTGTGGGACCGGGATAAATAATTCCCTTCTTTAGTGTGAGAGGGCGATAGTGCCGCTTGAAGCCCCAAGCCGAAGTTCAACAAGGAATCAGGACCGCTGGGACGCATTACGTTCTTAGAAGATGACGGTACATCTAGTCTGGACGTATCATTACTAACAGTTTCAAGACTTTCGTTTTGATTCTGCGAGGTGGCAGCACACGTCGACATTTTAGGACTCTCTGATGGCAAGCTAACGTTCAAAGACGTGTTAGTGGCTGTCGAACTTTCGTTTAGGCTCAAAACGCCCATCGAAGCGTTCATTGAGGTGTCTGCTTCAATGTCGTTGTTTTCCGGCGTTGGATTTTGTGCCGTATTGGCAACGTTTACGGTCGCATTTCGTTCAGTGTTGTTGTCCGGTGAGCCGGGCAAGCTGGGCTCGGCGCTTTCACATGTACTCGTATTGGAGCTGGTATTGGGTGTTGTTGTGGAACTGACGCCGACAGAGGGCGTGTTCATGCTAGAACTGGAATCGGAGCTGATGTTGTTCGCGTTGAAGCTGGCCACGGAGATCGGGAAGTGTTCGTGTGTCCGTACATTTTGGTAGGTCGTGTCCGGTTTGTTTTTTGAGTAGTTATCGAACTTGGCGATCGTCATACGCGCGTAGTCATTGATTCGGGAAGAGTTCTGTTTGTTGTGGGCGTTGACGAAGTGGATTAAATCTAGCGATAGTTTTGTTTGCGTCGGTTCGACTATGTTTCTGGAGATGTTTGTTGTGACGAGGGGCCCGTGTGAGACAGTTTGGGGGACTAGGATCTGGGATTGTTGCGTGAGCATGTTGTGCGCGTGTGGGGGGTAGTTGTGTGTGGCGGGGGCCATGTTTTGGTAGTTGCCGTGCGCGCTGGGGGGCGCCGAGAGGGACACTGGCTGGTATCTGTGCGGATGCTGCGTATGTCTGTGCTCTGAATGGCTCGGTCTCGTATCATCTGCTGGGAGCGGTGGTACTGTCCGGTTTAGGGGAACACTGAAATATTAAATTATTGAACATTAATGTAAATATATATATAAATGTAATGTATTTTATTATAATTACTATATGTGTTTTTTAGAAATAAACTATTTATTTTTAATATTATACCTGTGACTTAATATTATTTTAGATCTAACAATTGAAGATACAAATGGCGTAATTAAATAAAATTTGTAAACATGTATAGCACTTGAATGTTCTTTATATATACTTATTAAGATACTATGTAAAAAGCGCTGTCATCAACATGTTTGTTCGTTAATGTTTCCGTCCTCTTAGTACTGATATGCTGGAGTAGATATGTGATTGTTTCTAAGCGATAAGGGAGCTAATGGTGTTGCCCTAACTACCTGTTCATGAGCTGTCGGGCCGCTTGGTTCAGTTCCACAAAAGCGATAGGGAAGATGCCCACACGCCGCTCCAGTCTCCCCTCCGCCCAGTTCTCGTCCACGCGCCTGTGCACCGTTATTATTGCACCTGCAATGCCAGAATTTACATTTTCATATTGAAATAAGAGATATTAGAATAAATATTTTAAGGATACACAATGATATAAGGCTGTAAGATGTGTGTTCAAACATTAGATAACATTTTTTAAGTCTTCCACAAGTTTGATCTCCGAAACTGATCTGTGTATTGTAAGTTTACACCATTATGATTTAATCTAAGATTAATCTTCGATTAACCGTTTTAGTGCCACGCAGCGCGATCGCGCTGTTCGCGTACTGTGGCTATTTTTGATGACGATTGTCAATTCGAAACGCGCTCGATTCAGCATGTAGGTATCTCGTCGCGAGTCTGTCGAGTTTCCTCTAGTAATTACAAACTTTCATTAAATTAATCGTAAACACCCCGCATAAGTAACTGTCTTTCTTAAAAAATGCCTATCAACCTGAAGCGCGAGCGCGCCGGGCGGCATATTTCGACGAAAAACAAGAGCAGCGCGACCGCGTCGATTGGTATTATTCGCAGATAAATGAAGGAAGCGCTATCGCGCTTCATGGCAATTCTACACGGATTTTTAAAAACCTCTGGCACTAAAACGGTTAATAGCCGAGGAATATTTAGGTTACCTTTATCAAACGCCAAACAGCCTTCCTCGTCAGGAGCTGACATCCTGAAGTCGTACAGGGCTTTGCACAACGCGGTAGGCACGGGGAGTGCTACCACTACCTAAAAAAATTTATATCAAATGTTGAAATTACGCAAAAATGTTTAAAGTAAAATGTGGATGATTTTTCAATCGCACGGAAACACAAATGCAAAAGTACCACATGGTCCTTCGAGCCGGATCAAATCGGATTAAATTGCTCTAATGCCAAAATAAAACAAAAAAAAAGTATATAGTGATTTAGTCATGTGATCAAACAAATATAAGCTTTCAAATTTACAATTCTTGTAAAGAGAGAGGAGGAAGTCACCGAGATCTCTCTTGTTTCGTGTTAGCTAATGATGCTGTTGTCTTTTAAAGCCAAAATAGTTTCCGTTATATCCGAGGTTTTTAGGTCAAGTCTTCGTTAAACAAAACAAGGAGATTATTAAAATTAATAACATCATACCTGCACATATGTGATAGGGAACATGCCAGTTCTTCCCGAGCACTCCCCTTGGTACCAGAAATGGTCTAACTTTTTTTGCAGCATGATCGTGTCGCCTTTCTTAAACGACAGGTCACTGTCAAATAAATTAATATATCGTATTATTTATTGCTTAGAACAAATACGTTTTATGAAATAAAAAAGACGAGTAAATGGGTTTTCAAAAAGAGTAATCGACAGGCAAGTTAACTTTGTGGAGAACTTTGCGATATGTTATTTTGTGACAGCTGTTAATTCATTTTGACCTCCTAGAGCGTATACGCCTGGATCGTTTTTGAAGGAGGTGGCATTCGATTCGTATTCTTTCCCGGAGTGTCATACAATTAGCCGGGTTTATTGACTTTTTTTAAATTAACTACTAGTTTTTCTACATTATCAATGGTCAAAAGAAGTTTACTGTGCACACTGACCCCGGCTCCTTGGATATGAAGTCGTACATGGCCCGGGCGTGCGGCGGCAGCTGCTTGGCTTCGTTCCGCGGCCCTTGCTGCGTCTGCGACTGTAAATCGCACACATACATTTTTACCAAAAATGCGTAATCTTGAAACATCGGGCCACATAAAGTTCGATAATTCATTGGTTTTTAAAGAAATTTCACACAATAATTGGTAATCAGGTCCATAGTTATTGACATAAATGTTTGTTAGGATGTTATATACGGATGATATATGAGTATATAAAAATGTATCAGCTTTTTTGTAGGAAATACATCACTGTTTTTAATTTTACTATAAATTTTACTGCCCTTTTCCAACCATTGCGGGTTGGCACAGTGAGTACTATTCTTCAATATTATTATTTTATATTAACAGATATATTATAACGAAAAATATTAAGCGTTTCGCCTCTGTACTTAAGGGGATAAAAGGCGGAATAACGGACTTATACTACACCCGGTTCTGTAATAGCGGCAACGATTGCTAGTTTGCAAGCAAGCAGACATGATTTACTATAAAATTGTAAAAGAAAGATTTTTATGACGTAATATTATAGCTTCATACTTTCTTATAAAACAGAAAAACTAATCCTTGACCGTAAACCCATCTGATGTTAAGTAGCGTAATCGAAAGATATTACTCGTATGACATACTTTATTTGTTGTAGTTTTTTACTAACAAAATAAGGAAGAAATGTATTTTATTTTATTTCAAAGCTAAATTTATTGTATGCTACCTGAGCGTGCCCACTCCTGGACGTGCGCTGCACCACGCTCACTTTCCTCGGGGCGGAGTTCTTCATGCCCTCGAGGATCCTCATGAGGAGCACGTTGGGCGGCAGCTCCTCCACCTTCGCCTCGACCAGCACTCGGCACTCCGGACATCGTAGCTCTTTGTGAGATTCTACTATCACCTGAAACGAAAACGTTGTAACGGTAACAACAAACTGTTATTTAAAAAGAAAAAAATTGCGATGGGGTAAAATCTAAAACTTTCGGAATTTATAATCCCGGAGTAATAAAGGTTATTTTTTTATTATATAATATTGAATTGTTTGCGAACAGAAAACAGCTAATACGTTGTACATTCCTATTTAAAGTTTATCCAGTTTATAAAAGGAACTAGAGTTCCTTACAGATTCACCGTGTGACCTACTGTGGTCTTTTGTCTCTCTCATTTTTTGACCTTAACTCTTCAAGAGTTTTCTAACTGCTTACCCCGCGACAGTGCAAGATTATTATGTAGATAATATTATGTGTACAAATACATAAATTTATACCATTTAAAATACATAAAATATATATACTTCACTTAAAATTAGAAAACTTATAATTAAAAAAAAAAACTCTCAACCTCCACTAATTCCGGTCTATCATATAAGAACCTAAGTTACATAATATTGTAATTAGAGTATAATAAGAAAAAAATATTTTCTATTAATGATTTATCATCTGAGATTAGTTTGGTTTAGATTTTAAAAGTTAATTAAATCTATAAATTGTCAACTAAATCGAGGGGATTATTTACAAACGTTAATAAATAAACCAAATGAACACCGCTAAGTGTACGGACACACAGAACAAATCTCGTCAAGGATCAAAACTCTAGCGACATTGTACTCATTGTATCAAGAACAATGTATCAAAACAGAACAACATCGTATAGCAATAACTTCACATTACTCAGTATACGTATGTATTGGAAATATCGGTGACGTAAAACTTTACCGAGAACTATTCCTACAATACAGCATTAAAATCAATTTTGCTTGGTTTGTACCAAGCATCAAAAATATTTATAGTATACACAAACAGTTATATAGATGTCGAAATTATTGTCAAATGGATTGATTCAAAAAGAGGTTGAGAAATATGATGTTAATTCTGTTTTTTATACATTTATATGTCATTTTGACGGACCGGTTGGGCGGTTGCTAAGATGCTTGCCTTTCATGCTCCAGGTCGTGGGTTCGATTCCCACACAGGACAAACATTTGTGTGCAAGGCCACCGGAGGACGGGCAGCAGTGTCCTTTTCTTAGTACGGTGGAACATACTGCGATCGCCAACCCGCCTGCCAAGCGTGGCGATTATGGTACATTTTCCCCCAACGATGCAATAAATTGGTATGGTCTATGTCCATCAGTGGACTATCATTGGTCAAGATGGATGAATCTCAAGTTGTCTAAAATTTGACGATGATTTTTGAAGAAAACGTCTGTAGTACGACGCCAGGGCAGGTCATTATAAATACATCTAAATCTAAGCCCGTAAACACAAATGATCAAACGGTACCGTTTGTTTGAATTTTTTCATGGGTTTCGTCTGACTGCTACGCTAAAGGAAAAAAGCACGAATACAAAAAATTCCCAACTCAAAGGGTTTGAAAGAATCTTTTAATCTCGTTGTTCAAAAAAGGCGTCGTTCGCGCGAATAACACCACACATACTATGCACGTCTGACTTTTAGGGAAAACAATAAACGTCCTGGCAACTCTCGTTTTGTTCGTGAAGTTTGTTGCCATTAAAAGTAACCGCAAAGCGTAGTTTGTTCGAAATCGGGAAAAGAACTTTTTTTGGGAAATAAATTGAATATCCAAAAAAAGTGAGTTCAATAAAAAAAATATCCTCTCTTATTTTTATTTTCATAATGATGACAATTTTTAAGTGATCTAATTGCACTTCTCAACTTAGACCATTGAATCTCATAGCGAGCCAAGAAATATTTTTTTTACATAAAAAAAATCTTAGAGCGCGTCGTTCGGAATTTTCCATGAATTGAGGTGGATATTTACGTATGTGTTTGGAGGTATTTATGGATGTGACATTGAAATGTCAACCGTCGTCCAGTGAGGGCTTGACATGTATGGCTATCCAAACATTGTGAGATCGATTTTAATGATAAAGTCCCTCGATTGTACGACGAATTTAATTTACAATGTAAATTGTTATTGTTATTCTTATTTAGTACAAAATAATTATAATATTTTTATACGACCCGCTCGACATGTGAAATACCACGACCTTACAGAAGACAGGCGTGAAGAAGTATTCTGCGATTCGTCTGAGGAGTGAGGTGCCGGCGGCCTAATTTTAGTCCTCTTCTTCTTCCCACCCTTTTCTAACAAGGATAGGATGGGAAGGAAAAGAGGACTTGACAAGAAACGGGGATTGATGGAAGAAGGAAATATAAATGTTTCTGTCTATCCCCTTTGTCTATTAAAGGTACGCAACGCATCTGCATCTGCTTGTTACAGTTGTCTACGGGGAGTGGTCTCTTAGGTGACCGCTTGATAATCTTTTCTTTAAAAAAAATATAAATTTTATATAAATAAATAAATAAAGAATATACTATGTACAGACATAAAAACTAACTAAACAAAACTAAACAATACAAAACTGACTTGATTTGTACTAAGACAATAACTAGTTCACTTAAAATAATCTATCTCTACCTATCTCATATGGGGCATGAGGTAATGTGAGCTTTTATATTGTAAACATGTATTATTAAATACCCTGTCGGAACACTCCAAGTAATTGAATACGTGTCCAACATCATCAGACGTCGGATAAGTCAGCCGGGATCCGCTCCGTGGAAACTTAACCCGGATTAAGTAACCCCACCCCCACCCCTGAATGAAAACTAAGCTGCACAACTTTAAGTTACACAATTTTCATTTTAGTGTAAACTAAACGTACAGGGAATGGTAATCGAATGGTAGCGACTAGAGTCAGTAAACCTACAGCGATGCTTGGATTTGCTTTTGTATATGTTGTTTTTATTTGTATATCACTGGAAGTTAATCTTTTGTGTTGGGACAATATTTTCTGCCAGTTGCCCTTACTTTAGTACTACAATCAAATTCCAATTATTGGTTATGATGGAAACATTGAACTATACGAGTATAATTTATATCAAGAATATGCTAAATTAATTTTTCGCGTATCAAAATCCTCGATATCGTGCAATATCGAATGAACCCTTTATAAAGGTTCATGGATCGCTACATCGAGTGCCCTAAACTGTAAAGGTCAATTTAATAAAAGCTCCGGATAGGGTTGTCAACTTTTGGAGTGTAAATATTGTGTTTTGACTGAGTGAAATGGTCGAGTTAATCAGCAAAATAGCACTGTACGTACTCCTCGTAGTATATTACAAAAGTAGTTCTTGGATGCGCCGTCTGCTTTTAATCAATAAATAACAGTTTATCTGTTTACAATTTAGTGCTTGAAATCTAAGATCCAATTCAATCCAAAAATCAATTATAATTAATTAAAAGTTGAGACGTACGAACAGACTGACAGGTACTCATGGTGATTTTTTACAATATTATTTGGCAGCCCTGTTATTAGATAAGAGAGAGCAACAAACGCTGCGAACGACGCGTCGTCATTTGCAAGACATTTTCTCAGAATCCCCGCAGCCAGACGAGACGATGGATTCTTCTTTAGCGTTCTAATTTATGTAAACATCGTTATTTGTGTTTGTTAGCTGGAAAATATTATTATAGTTTCTTACAATATTTTATAACAAAAAGGAATTTTATAAAGCGTAGAGTTTTACGTTTTGCTTCTTTTACTATATTTGTAACATTTTCGTATTGGCCAACAATTTTTCACATTTATAAATATATATACAGTAAAAAAAATTACATCTAAATAAATTAATAACATCAAAAATAAATGTTATGTGTAACAAACTAAGGTATTAAGTAAATATAACATTAATAAATAATAGTAATAATTATATAACACTATAATAAATCATATAATCATAATAATAGTGTGCAATTATCGCTAACAAACTGCGTAATTCAATTGTACAGTCAATTGTAAAAATTTATAATTTTTTTTTATTATTTCTAAGTGAGTAAAAAAAACATCGATATAAGTCCGTATTTGGTATTTGTCCGTACTTTACTAGTGCATTTTCCAAATATAGTACAAGGACAAACTCGCGAGCAAATTGTCGTTAGCGTATCCATACCAAGACACTTGACTTCCGCGCCGCAGGTCGTGGGTTCGATTCCCATCTAAAACAAACATTTGTGTGCATGAACATGTCTGTCTTGTGTCTGGATGTAAAGACCACCGGGGGACGGGCAGCAGCGTCCTTTTCTCTTAGTACTGTGGAACATACTGCGATCGCCAATCCGCCTGCCAAGCGTGGCGATTATGGCACATTTCCCCCCAATGATGCAATCAATGTGGGAGGCCTATGTCCAGCAGTGGACGATCAAAGGCTGAGGTGGTGGTGGTATCGATACCTCGTAGGTACTTTACAAATCGTTGACACATTTACATCTAGTTTCCTAAGTAGATACAAAGATCATTTATCTACGTAAAATGTTATCTTATCATTTGCAAATTTTCCGCATATTGTGTCAAGGTACCGCGTCGACATTAAAGCACTTTGAAGATAAATTCATATATTTCACTAAGTTATCATTAACTATGCCCCATTGATAATATAAATAAATCATTAAGGTCATATCTTTCGATAACAATCAGGTTTTTTAACTCTGTTATTTTACTAGCTATGATATATCGGAGTAATAGCGATAATATATTTTATTAATTTGTATAAAAAAATAATTATGAAATTCTCGGTCGGTCTGAATAAGCCGGCTCTCAGATCATGTGCCTTTTAAGGGTTCTTTGCTTAAACGGGAAAATCGCGTCGCCACGGCAACGATTTTGTCAGACAATCGATAAAGCGACATATTTATATTGGTGGCTGGACCGTTATAACGACCATGGCATTAATACACAATCGCATTTATCAACTTCTTTTGTTACATGGTCTTGTTATTAAAGAAAAAGTCGAAAAGCGTTTCTAGTATCGATATAGAAAAAAAAATATCAGTATTTTTTTGTACAAAATGAAGCAACTAAACATGTAAAACATTCATTGACTATAGTAAATTTATAAAACTTGTATAATGATATTTAATTAATGACCAGTCATAGGTTTACATAACAGGATTAATTTTCGGTAAATTTTATGTAATTATGTATTTATAATCATTGTGGATCCATCATAATATATATATATATATAT
>DWLR01005982.1:0-10454 GCA_018246295.1 Papilio alexanor hazarajatica
TCAGTAAACTTTGATTTTCCATTTATGTTGTTTGTGATGAGGAATAAATGGAACGATGATTAAAGAGGGAAAAAGCCAAGTTCAATTCAACCAAGCTTTTGAAATGTAAATGTCCAAAAAAATTGCGCAAGATTTATGTCCGATGAAAGACGTTAGGAATATCTTATATGACAAACGATACATTTAGTTCCAGTTGTTGTGTCGTTTTCTTGGTATAATAATGTGTCATAATTACAATACGATGTTTAATTAACTAATGAATTATGTTTTGTTATGATATAACGGTTTATATTTTATATATTAAGACTTTGCTTGCTCGGGCTAGCTATTGATATTGTAATAATAAGATAAACTTTGTTCCGCACGTTGTGAAGTGTTCAACTCCAAGATGTGGAGTGACAAAATAGACAATGAAAAATGGTTGACACGTCCCAATTCAATGTTACGTAAGAAAGGAAAAGGGAAAAGTAAATAAGGATACGGAGACAAGCCTAAAAGGACCTCTCTTAATGCTGATTCTCTTTATTATAATAGTCATTCTGAACACTTAAAATAAAAAATTAAATGCAATAAATAAAACGGAAAGTGTGAACAACAAAACATAAAAATAATTAAATAAGCCGCAACAAACTAGCTAGCTAGCAAGCTACTTTATCTCGCGACACCAATTTATAACCAGACGCGACTCTTGTAGTAAATTAATAAAAAAATTAACATTAAGGGAGAGAACAGGTGAAAACGAAGTAATTTCTTAAGAAGATCCGATAAATAAAGGTCAAGACGAAGAGAAACGATTAAAATAGTTAATTGTGAATTCACTTTAGTAATAAGTCACGGTAATCATTTCATTCTCGTTTAAGTTTGAAATTCTCAGCGACGCGTTGGTGGAATTCTTTATTTGGTCATTTAAGTATCAGCGACGATTTACGCGAAGAATTTCAGACGCGAGCCGATTCGAGATTTAAATGGGGCTATTTTAAAGTGAATTTATTATGGCATTAAAATAAACAAAGACTTCTTTTAAATAATTGTTATAATTTTTTCAAGTGCGAATTTTACGATTTATTGTCAAGGTCTTGTAGTTAATTAAATTAGTGGAAGGAAATGGAGATTTAGTCATAAGTATTTATTTATATCTACATAAATAATTATATAACATAACTATATTTATGCGCTTTGTTAACATGTAAATAGAGTTAAAACGTTGAGGCGTTCAATGAAATCACAAATAGGCTTAAAAGCAGTACCGGTGTCTCGAATGTTTGGTTCATGGATAGTACAGGACATTAGTACAGTTAGATACAACAAAAAAATTAACACTAAAAATTATTGAAATGCGATGTCGAAGCATCAACAGCAAGGACAGCTATCGCATTTAGCCGTGCGGAAGATAATATAGGTAGAGCTTTCAAATTCTAGCGGCGCCCACTCGTCCTGTTTTGCATGGCAGTGTTCCGCGTTGCTCATTAGCTCTCACATTAATTTACGGGACAGGTTTGCGTATGCAAAGACAGCCGTGTCCCCGATGACGAAGGGCCCTAAGAATAGGGCTGTGCACACGATTACACAAAAACAATCCTAACTATTAAAGTAGTATTGCATTTTGACAAAAAATAATAACATTCTTGGTAAATCATTTTACCTTTATACTTGAAGTACTTTTTTTTTACACCGGTGATGATATGTCTTGCCTCGTTGATTTGTTTTACTACGATAAATGACCTCGTCGGTCATTTATCGTAGTTACAACGTAGTTAACCTTGCAAGAAGTGTCAGATATTTATTTTTAATATGACTATAGTCGCCTATGACGATATTTTACTATAAATATCGAGGAAGGTCAATTTTGTCGATGTACTTGGATTCATTGATTTTGTCAACCCTGCACTGTAGGTCCGACGTCTGGATAAGCCCCGTTTAACTGTAAAGCACTGATTACTAACACGTTTAAAGAATGTCGTACATGGGAATCACATTATCGCCATTCGTAGCCTAGGTCTGGGGCCGATCTGATGTTAGCCATGTCCCCGGGCGGCGAGCTGGATAGTGACAGGCGACATTAAGCCGCCGAGGTTAACACAGGACTGTTAACGAATTAGTTGCATCGAATAAAATGTAAAAAGGAAAATAGTAACAGACATTTAGTGAGATAGGTGGGCGTAATTTGAATTTCCGTGTAATGTGAATGTAAATTATGTAAAAAACGAAAATTAAAAATACGTGAAAAAAATACATAGCTATTTTCGCAGCAGAGGGGTTTAATTGGTTTGAGCTGTATATGAATAGTTTAAAGTTTTAAAAAAGGTTAAGAATTAGATAATGACGGGAAAACAACAATTAACACGATCGAAATTGATGAAGAACACAGACCAGTATATTAGATTCGGCTGACTGTTTTAAGTATCTGTTGAAGTTTGACAGCCGGGGCCGCGGCGTATGGAGGCGTATACTGTAAGATAAGGCGAAGCATCTCGTCACAGTTCCGGGCTGACTCCATTAGCCGGGTCTAAGCCGAGTCTCAATAGTGCGCCAACTCGGACATTCATCTTCGTTTATTTGTCGTTTCTTGATAGATAGAGCGTTTGTTTAAATGAAACAATTTTATTTCTCGTATCGCTGGATAGTGCTTAAGTCTCTAACGTCTGACAGGAATTATAAGAGGCGCGCCTATCCATATTTATTTAGACTATATGATAAATATATGTATCTATAATGATTCTCTTCCTTTGAAAAAAAAAAACAGAATCGTAGGTCTCAAATATACATATTAAGGGGTGACCCTATCACGCTTTTGATAATTACCACGTAAACGCTTGCTTCAACTAGAATTCAAATCCAAGCCCCGCAGCCAGACACTCTAACACCAACCACGGACTCGTTAAAATTGTTAATAAACCTTAAAATATACTTTGCAGCGATATATCATAGATAATATACAAGAACGTTTATCGTCTTTGCCAATGTTCTAACATATAAACTGAAAGCATAAAATCAACTGTAGAGATACAAATACACAAACGGACACGCCCTTAATTTCCAATTATACAGCTCGCAACAGCTAAGCGAAAGCCTTTCACTCCTTACCATGTAAATGTTCCGTATTCATGTATTTCGTATGGACAGAGATCTGATTCGCCGGGACAGAAACTGGGTGGGCATTGATGACGGCAATGTTTTCGATTAGAGATGAATGCTGTCTCTACCCTACATGGCGGCTGTTCTACTAGATAAATCATTAAGTCAATCCGATTACCTTACAACCTACAAACATTTGTAGTTTAAATCATTAGAGATCGAAAGCGCACTCGACCAATCGACGATTAAAAATAACAAGCAAGACAGATTCCGACTAAGACTTTCTTCGGATTAAGGGTAAACGAAAATTCTGATAATTGCACAAATTAAAAGATTTACGATTATGTTTGTTAATATTAAAATGTTAATTATATTAATTCAATTACATACGAAAATAGGGGTCCGCAATTTTTTTAATACAACTGTAATTAGTATGAGAGAATTTCAATGTTTGAATCCTACTTAAAATTTAGAAAACTTTTCTTTACTACAGAATTACGATAAACGCGTTTATCTTTAAAACTGCGGATCTTTGATTGGAAAATATTAAACTCGAATTTTTGATTTCCACAGCCTACATTAACATTGTTTTCGCGGATGCGTATTGATATGTAGGAGAGTTATCAGCAATTTGGACGGTTTATAAACATAAACATTAATTTATTTTATAATAATTAAAAATTAAAATTAGCCACGATTTAAGGTTAAGTAGGCTTTGCCGAAGCTTTCCATCACCACCCGTGCCGCTTTCAAATGTTTTTGCCGCTCGCTGGGCGCACTTTGGCGCTGTATAAGGCGTGTATAAAAATTCATTTTCAAGTCGTTACTACGCAATGAATATTTATAAGTACAGCGCAAAATGTGAGATTTGATACTGATAAGCGAAGGTGGTCACTGAGCTCAACAGCGCATAAGGCGATACCTGTTTTTGCTGATATTGAAAGCTGGCGGTTGAAATTTTTGATCATCTGTACATATATGAGAAAAATGGTGAAGTATTTTTGAGGACTTATGGTATTAATAATTTATAAGTTGACACCTTGTTTACGAAACAGTTTCTTTACATTTATTTGAAAACGTAAAATTATGTTTTTTGGCAGATTCGTAAAATGTTTCATCATCATTTCCGAAATTCATATTTTTTATTATAATCACAGCATAAAATGTATTGGTATGTTGAGACTTAGTTGGAAAGTCCATATTGGTAAACAGTCCTCGTGGGGCAAGTTAGGAATGGGCTGCTATTTCAAAATGAATTTTCATACAGGTTTGGCCTTAACTGAGCAGACTCATATTGCTAGAATTACATCGACGATAGCACTTTTATTTTTTATCTCATTAGATAAATATGTAATTAGATTAAACAGTAAATAAAATACATATACTCATATAAGTATACATTTTACAAGAAAAAAACATTAAATAAGTTTTTTGAATGAAAACATATTTCAATCAATATTTGGATTATTTTAAATAATAATAATAATTGTGTGATATCACACAAAACATAAAACTTCTATGATGGTACAAACCAAGTAACAATTGTAATTCGTTGTACCCTGTTAGCTACAAATGAGTCTCGGTTTCACGATTTCACTTCAAATTACGAGGAGGTCTTTCAACAGTTTCCAAAGGAAGACCCGTTCACTTACCGCGCTCGTCACTCACCAGGGAGGCATACGGGTAGGGAGGCTATGACAGACTCGGCAGCGCTTCCACTAACAAGTCAATTATTAGTAGCGATAGAGCTTTTAATACAAGCCACGTACGGCAATAGACAGGTTTGAACTTGTATCGAACCGACTGGGAGTGTATTAGCCGCATGTCAGTCGTAGACATTTAAAACAACATATGATACTTATTTAACATTACAAATTTTACTCACGGATAAGACTTAATTGTGAAATATATTGTAAAAGGTATCGTGACAATTTTAACTCCGGCATCTTATTCTTGTGTTGCCATCTTTTGGTCTATTTTCACAGTTGCATTAAACAATCGTGATCATGTCGTACCACTGTCGCTGGTGTCTAGTATTATTTTTCCTTGAATTAGGAATTGTTGACTATATGATTTATATTTAATATCGTTTTAGAACTTAATACATTAAACGGTATGTGGTAACTTACGTGTTCGTCCAGGGAATACGTCAACTCGCCGTCGTCGTATAAGACGAACCACCTCCGCTGCCATCTCTGCAACAAAAGAAAAAAAGTTAGGTTATACTTATCAAGTAAATCTCATAAGTGTCTTTTAAGGTATTTTTAATAGACATGTCGGTATAAAAACAAGTAGAATACTATGTTATGTGTAATGTCTAGTTATGTAATCTACACTTTACTGCTTTACATTAACGCGCGTTTAGGCAATAGCAGTAGTGACTGCCTGGCTCTTTTCATATTCTTTTCAAAAACATTACTGGCTTAGGTTTACTCGGTAGAGGCACATATGACCTCAATATGTTAAAAGTGTAAATTATTTGTAAATGAGCGTCTTTAAAAATATGTACAAAATACAAAATTTTGTACCCATTTATTTTACTATTTTTTTTAAATTACATTTATAAGAATCAATAAACCCTAAATTGACGCTACTGGTAGAATACGAACCGAATGAAACCTCACTTTTTAAAATCGGTCAAGGTGTTTACACCTTACACCAAATAAAAGTCTGTTCTATTCTAAAAGTCTTCTAAAGTCTTCTAAAAGTCTGTTCTACTGTGAGAGTTTAGGCTACAGGTCATCACAGACATACATACTTACATACACGCGAAAAACATTATCATCCCTTCAGTCGGGCAGAAATAGGTGTAAAATTTATAAAACAAAATCGTACAACGTAAATTTGAATCTAGTCGTCAACGCGATGATGTACCTACATCGAGGGTACAATCACAAATCTAGAATGAATTTTGCATACAAACGAGGCGAGACAATGAAATTACACCGAAGACATTCATTATGCGTTGGAGACGCTGATTACTGTAAACGCTGCGACGTACAGGCGGTCGGTCGGTGCGCGCTCGCGGCGACCATCAAATTATAGAAAAAAACGACAAGTGCGAACGTAACTCACGTCGTAAGAGTTCCGTAACATTTATTATAATTATTATTTCATATCCTTATTAAATACTTTGTGTAAATTTGTATCGTGACTGTCTACGTGTCTTATTGTTAGCCGGTTTTTCTTAATATGATCAGGTAACAGTGCAGTTTAGGATTTTTTTTACTCAAGTATCTCGCAACGCACTGACTTAAGGAGGTCCTCAAAATCACTGTAAGCGAAACGAATGGTATATTAATGAATAAAAAAAATAAGAATAGTATACTTTGAAAATTTAAAATACGTATGAAAATTCCAAATAATTTTACTACATTACCTACATTTAAAGTAATTCTACTATTTTATCCAGCTATTTACAGAGATTTTCTTTTTAACTAAGGTTTTCATTCGTCAGAGGCTGTTCTTATTGTAATTGTGAAACGAAACCCTATCACCGGAGACACTTCTTGCCCACCCTATTTTCGAATTTATATAGAGAGTATATAGTCATTCGTCATGCACATGACAGTTGTATATTTACAGCAACACAATGTTTATAAATAATGTGAAATGGTATAATGTTCATTTTCAAAGTATAAACACAGAAATACAAATTTATTTTTAATTAATTAATTATGAAAACAAATAATTGAATAAAAAATGAAAATAACTACACAGTCAATTTAATTTCAAAAAGTTAACTTAAAAATTCTTCAACAATATAAAAAGCCTTTTTGGTAAGTCAAGATTTCAATTTAAATTTAAACCACGTAAATACCTTTGAAGAAGAATCTAGGATGAATTCCAAGACAACAGCGGTCTCGATAGTCAGTCCAACTTTTATCTATTATTTTGTTAATACAATTTGACAGATCAGGGCCGATGACGCCGATGATTCTCGGATAGGTGTCTGTTTTAACATATCATTCAAATAAAAGTCATAAAAGACGACTTTCATTAACGAATTCAACTTGTCAAATGGAAACATGGTTTTAATTTATAATTTATAAATATACGTTAAACTACATAAGCAAAAATAATACTACAACTTTGATTTGGTTTACTTCTTTTGGATAATTTCGTTTACAATACGCAAAAAGAAATATAGGTTGCAATAGAGCGTCCGCTAGCCGTGGGAAACGCAAATGTACAAATCACATAATTGCAGTCAATTAAGAGGGTAAAAATTGCCACAGGCATTTGGCATTTAGACGTTTGCAGTTACAACTTTCGAAAATTGAATGTTGTATAAAAATCTTATATTAAAAAAATTTAAAATGAACACCAGCTATATCTTATTCTATTAGAAAGATACAAATAAATATTAAAGCCTTATTTGCATGGGCCTTTACTAACCTATTCTCTAACCAATCCATCTTGCATTTTACTAAATATCGATGGGATGAAAGACGGGTAACGTTTATTAAAGGATAAGATAATTAAAGTAAATTGTGATGGCCTAAAGAAAGCATTGTATTTGTCATTTATAAACGGATTGTGGAGTCAGCGATACCGTAATCAGTGATCTACACGCAAAGCTGCGATATCAACTAACCTTCTAATACGTTAATTGGAGTGGCACTAATTGTTTCCCGCCGGTGGTGACGGCGATCGTGTCCCGATAGCCATCTCGCTCGCACCAGTGAAGCACGTCATTACACCATCCTTATCAGATGGATTCTAATTTAACGTATCATTGCAAATTAGTGATCTGGACTGAGCCGATGATACTCTTACTCAGTATGTTTCTGACACATTGCAAAAACAATCGTCGCCATTATCAGTCTTACCGGTATAAATAAATTGAATTTTCATTTAACCAAATTAAATAAAACATCCTCATCGTAAAAGAATAAGTAATTAAAGCCTTTAAGCCAAGGATTTACTCAAATATCAATTGCTTGCGACTCTCGTCCGAAGTATTTTCGCGTCCTTGAACAATATTTAATAAAATAATATTATTAATGAAGCATTACAAGAGATGGCGATAAATGTAAGAAAATAAACATCGTTCTCCCTTTGAAAGGTATGATGGCCCAGCCGAAGATAGGCTTTAATGTTCTTTTTACGATGATCAATTTGTAAAATAAGAAACTCTGAAAGTATCCTAAATGGGTATTTCAGAAAATAATTTTCACTGAGTAACGGCCTCCACACGATAGCGTTTATAATTAAAGGAAACTTATTATAAATCGCAATTCAACATCCCGTATCTCGATTGTTAAGGAGTTGGGTCAAGAAGTTAATGGCAATATAGATTTCCCCTGCTTAAGCCGGTTGTAATTATTAGCGATACTGGCGATTTATATGTTCCCAAGGCGAGCGCGGTGCGGGCAATCGGTAAACAATTTCGCAAGATTTCCACCGCAAAGGCAACACGATAAAGCTATTAGCGAGTAGAGAGGCGCATAGAAAAACGTATGACTATATTAGGGAAGAAAGGTACAGCGACGAAGTGACTGAATTACAGATTGTCTCGATAGCAACGCGAACCGAGATCGCGTCGCTTCGACACCGGCGTAGGGTTGCTTTGATTAAAATCGATATTAGACTTAAGCATTACTAGGATTTTATGATCATTTTGTATGTTATATTGTGATTTAATTGTTGTTGTAATTTTTTTTAAAAACTTTGTAATTGCAAGAAAGGTTACTGATTATTCATCGTTGTTAAAATGTTACGGTAATTTACACACGTAGTGTGATAGAATTTGCTACCCATGATGGGTTCGAGTCGAAAAGTCTCGTTACTATCATACAAATAAATCACAGTTCTTTAAGTTTTTTTTTTGCACAAGCCTTGAATAATCCTATATCAGATGATGATGTTTTTTTTTACATTGTTAATATTTGCTTTTATACTAATTCTTTCTCTTAACTCTTCACCTTATTTTTTTGGTAAGAATTTTTAAAGTAACACTTTTTATAACCTATATACGTTTATGCTATGCTGATACAAGACGATTTGGTTACAGTTTCATCCCTCAAAGTATCTGGTTTCACGGGGACTATTGCCAACCCTGGTTCAGCTTCCCATAAATCGATCGCGATTTAGCATCTTCGATAAAGTAACCGTTCACGTTGAACTAGTTAGTGCTGCTCCCGTCTTAGAAATAACTCAAATGCCGGCTATCTTTCAGCTGCTCAACAATACTAGGATAAATTTGTTGGTCGTGACGCGGCGCAAACTGCGCGCCGATAGCGTACTGGCAGATGCCACTGTCGTCTGCAAGTCATGTAGGTAAGGGTGACAAAAGTTCTACCATGGTATCAAAGCTATGATTGAACGATGGTGTATAAAATATATATGTTCTGTATTTAAACATTTGTGAATATTCTTTAATTTTCATTTTCTTATCCAGCAGCTATAAACAACATAAAAGAAACACTTTTTTTTGGTTTTATATACACGGTTTCAAATTACGTACTAAGCGAACCCGATAATGAATATTGGGCGCTTTTGTTAACAGTACTATTTGCTAATTTAATAATTAATTGCTTATTTTATTAACATTATTGAGATGATGGATTTTATTTCGAAGATAAAGCTAATACCTATATATGTGTCAGTGGAAAGCTGAGCTAAGAAAGCTAAGTAACATACAGTAGTCGCATGTCTGGGTACTGGACGCGTCGGTGATAGGGAATTAGAAATTAATAATAAATAGTTGGTGCCGTCGAGGACAAACCGCCAAACGGCCTCGGAGCGGGTTTATTTATCTAACTCTGTCATTGTGGAAACGCTTTGACTGGTATTTTGCAATGCGTAGAAATTGTGAAGACTCGCCTATTACCTCACCAGTTTAATAGAATTTCTTCAAATGTAAGTGTATAAGGACATTGTTGTTAAGTAACCTGAATACAACTAAACGATTAGCAAAAATATTTGAGATGTTAAATAACGACTAATAAGATGGAAGAATTATCAACGTATATGAATTATTAATCTAGTAATCTAGTTTGTTTTTATTAGTCTATCATAATTATAATATTGCAGCATTCTACAAAAATAACAATAACTTTTAGATTTCGTAAAGTAAACATTACTCGTACGATTATGAGCTCATTCATAGCACCGTGGTAGGGGACATTACATGACCAAATTCCTTTGTCAAACATTAGAAGTATTAGCAGCATATTAACTTATTACTACTTTAGTATAACTACAAAAAACAAAGCTTATCTCTGATCGTCAGTTACCATAAAAACTTAGTAGACCATTATTTTGACTGACCGGTTGGCGCAGTGGCAAGACACTTGGCTTTCGCGCCGCAGGTCGTGGGTTCGATTCCCACCCAAGACAAACATTTGTGTGCATGAACATGTCTGTTTGTCTTG